>PVJO010015133.1:0-46030 GCA_004026905.1 Hystrix cristata | reverse complement strand
AAATCTAAAACCCAAATCAATTCTAATTCTGCTGTACATTTTGAAGTGCTATGGCTTTTGAATAGTAAAAGTCTACTACTAGAGCTGAAATAAATTTTCCTTTGTAAAGTTCATAGAATTTGAAATGGTGAGAGCCATTTAATAACATACTTTAGAGACTTTTTCAATGTTCCATTTAAAATATTTTAATAGACTCTTGTAGTTGAGAGTTATGCTTCAAGTAGCAACATTCATAATGGGAATGATAGACGTATTAATTCTGCCCATTATAGCATTTGAAAAAATTAACACTATGTGAAGAAAAAAAAAAAAAGATGAACTTAAAAATAAAACTCTGGTATAGGCTCTGTAGTTCTACTTTTTCTCTTTTTCTAACATACAATTTTAGTAAAAATTTAGAAGAGGAAAATTGCAGAAGAAATAAAACCATGAGTCTAAAATTTTATGTGAGTTCTGAACCTTGCTGAGTGTATGATCTTGTAAAGCCGTGTATGATGTTATCAAGCCATGTATGGATCTTGTCAAACCAGTTAACCTGAGTACTTCTAACATCTCCAGTCCCTCTAACTATTAAGTCATATTTTCAAAAGGAAAATTAATTAGATGTCTGAGCTCTCTGAAGAAACATTGGAAAAAAAACTATAAATTAAGTTTAGAAGAACAATAAAGATAGCAGAAATGTGTAGCTAAAAGTCACATTTGGCTTTCAGAGGTTGTGAGGTTAATAGCTCTCAGAGGTACTCCATACTCTCATATATAAATGTTTAGAAATTTTTGAGATTAAAATGGGTTTGGAGCATGATAAAAATAACTCAAAAGGGTGAAGGTGAATGTATGGCAAAGTAAAAAGAAACAGCAAAAAATGTAATTCTAAAGTTATGTTAGATTACTTTTTTCTGTCTAAAATGGACTAATTTTTAAAGACAACTTTAGTATAGTCTAGATATGTTTTTGCAAGGATACTATTGAAATATCTCCAAAAAAGTTTGTTGGACACTTTCTAATTTAAATCATAAAAATGTAGGTAGAATTTCCTGGATTGCATTTCTTTACTCACCAAATTTAGGGAAAAGCTGTTTAAATCAGCATTTCATTATTTTGGCCAGGTACAAAGATGTTCCACTTGGTCAGCTCTTTAAAATTCAGAATGGATACTTGTCTAACTCAAATACTTGAAAACGTTACTTGGGTCAACTTTTTTCCTTGATGTGTTTTTATATGACTAACACGTGATCGTTTTAATCATTGTATGGGCTTGTTCACTTTTGAAAATTTATTCTTTTGTAATTGTCTTGCTCTCATAATTTCTAGAAGAAATTTCTAGAAGTATGAGTGCAGATTATTTCTAAAAATTACAAAAATGATTTTTGGTAATGCAATGATATTTCTTTTCTAATAGACATGGAGGATTCAATCATTATTTTAAGAAGAATGTTAAGAATTTTTTGCCTAATGCACTATTTCCTTTGAATTGTCATTTCCATCTTTTACTTGATTCCTCCCCTACTCTTTCCCTCTCCTTCCTTTCTTTTTTTACTCCTCTCTCCTTTTCCCTCCCATCCTTCAATCCTTTCTTCCTTCATTGTCTTGACTTTTCTCATTTCCAGATTGTTGTATTAATACTTCACTGGAAGACTCCAACTTGGAAGTAGGAATTGCTAGAAAAGAATGTATCTGGAGTTTTTCTAGTCACTAGAAGTTTCAGTACATAGCCTGGTATGTGCTTGACCAGGCAGATTAATCATTGCTTGATTAATTCTTAGTAGTAGTATGAATGAATAAATGAGTTGAAAAACAACTCTTCCGTTTTGCCTCCAGGTTGATAAGAAGTCAATGAATATGTTCAGAAAGAACTAACCAGAGAATTCACGATTGCTCCACCTACAGCATCCTGTTCACAGTTAGAAAGGCATGAATATTGGCCATGGAAGCTTGCTGAAATAAAAATGTGTTGAGAAGATTTTGTTCCAGGAAACTGTTTGTCTAATTGATAGATTAATTCCCTAGAGGTCAGCATAAAATTAATCCCTTAGCTTGTTATCGACTGTGATCATCAGAAATGTTCACTTTTTGTGGGTCTGTCCTTTGATGTAATTACTAGAGTACTGAGTTCCTTAAGCATATCAATGAGAGTTGGATAAATCTTGGGCAATGCTGAGGTGATTATTTCTGTTCCCATCCTCTCTCTATCTCTTGTAATACCTTGCACCCAAATGAATAAATCTCTTCAGTAACTACAGCTTTTCTTCACCCCATTTATAACCAACTGAATTTTAGCTCTACTGTCTGGAGATACTCAACTATAGATTTAGTGTAAGATTTGCCTCAGTTACTAGTAATGAAACTGTATTTAGCACGAATGAAAGCCATATAAAAAATATACTGCCAGATGCTTGCAATCCCAGCTACTCAAGAGCCAAAGGCAAGAGAATCACAACTTTAGGGCCAGTCTGGATAGCTAACAGGCACGCTGTGTCAGAATTTAAAAAATAAATAAACATATAAGCCACTTTCCCTACTTTGCACTGATGGGGGAGTCAAGAACATAGAGTAGAAGTAACTAACATGAGGATTGCAATGTATTAAAATTACTTCACTATAATTAACATTTGTTTTCTTTATAAAAATTTTAAAATTTGTTTATTTTATTTTAATGGTACATATTAGATGTACACAGTGATAACATTCATCATAGGGGATCTGTACCTGTACGTGATATATCTTGTCGCTGCTTTTTTTCCCATTCCCCTCCCCTCCCCTCACCCTTTCCTCCCTCCCCATTTACAAAAGCTTTGTTTCCATTTTTTCCTTCCATTTCTTATTTCTCTTGTCCCTCTGTTCCTTTCCCCCTCCCTTGTTCCCTTGCCCATTTGCACATTTTCTTCCCTTTCCCAATATAATACATTTCAGTCTTTATTTACACTTTTAGTTTCTTACACCAGAGAAACAATGTGGTATTTAAGCATGTGTGTCCGATTTATTTCACTTAAGAGTATGGTCTCGAGATGCATCCATTTACCTAGGAATAGCTCAAGCTTATCATTCTTTGGGGAAGAGTAGTACTCCATTGTATTAAAAAACCCCACATTTTCTTTATCCATTCCGCTGTTGATGGGCATTTGGGCTGTTTCCAAGATTTAGCTATTACAAACTGTGCTGCTATGAACATGGATGTGGATATATCGGTGTGGTATGATGCTTTTAATTCTTTTGGGAAGATACCAAGAAGTGGAATAGCTGGGTCAAATGGAATCTCTAGTCCTACTTGCCTGAGGAATCTCCACACTGATTTCCATAGCAGTTGCACCAGTCTACATTCCCAGCAATAGTGGAGAAGGGTTCCTTTCTCTCCAGAGCTCCTCCAGCATTTGTAATTGGCTGATTTGTTGCTAATAGCCATTCTTTCTGGAGTGAGATGGAATCTAAGGGTTTTTTAATTTGCATCTCTCGAATGGCCAGTGATGTTGAACATTTTTTCATATGTCTATCTGCTGTTTCTAATTCTTCATCAGAGAAGTGTATATTCATTTGTGTGTGTGTGTGTGTGTGTGTGTCTATTCATTTCAGTTGCCCACTTTTGGATTGGGTCTTAAATTTGGAGGGTCTGATTATTTTGAGTTCTTTATGTATACAAGATGTTAGTCCTTTGTCAGAGGAATACCTGGCAAAATTTTTTTCCCACTCTGTGGGTTGTCTCTTCACTCTGTTGGTAGTTTCTTTTGCTGTGCAAAAGCTTTTTAATAAGATTAGGTCCCAGTTGTTGATTTTTTTGTGATATTTCCTGGGCAACTGATGATTTGTTCATAAAGTCCTTGCCTACACCTATGTGTTCAAGAGTTCGACCTAGTCTATCTTCCCATAGATTTAGTGTTTCTGTTTAATATTTAGATCTTTGATCCACTTTGATTTTAGCTTAGTGCATGGGGAAAGATATGGGTCTAATTTTAACCTTCAACATGTGGAGAGCCAATTGTTCCAGCACCAGTTATTAAAGAGGCTATCTTTCTTCCAATGAGGTTGTTTGGCCCGTTTGTCACAGATAAAGTGACTGAGAGTGTTTGGACCTGTTTCTTCATCTTCTAATTTGTTCTATTGGTCCTAGGGTGTGTTTTTGTGTCAGTACCATGATTTTTTAATTTATTTATTTATTTATTTATTTTTTTATTACAGTAGCTTGGTAATGTAGTTTTAGGTCAGGGATTGTGATGGCCCCTGCTTTGCTTTTGTTGACCAGAATTGCTTTTGCTATTCTAGGTTTCTTTTGGTTCCGAATGAATTTTAAGATTGTCTTCTCTAATTCTGTCAGGGATGCTATGGGTAATTTAATTGGGATTGCATTAAATCTGTATAATAGTTTTGGGAGTATGGCATTTTCCTATATTGGTTCCTCCTACCCAGGAGCAAGGGATATCTTTCCATTTTCTGATATCTTCTTCAATCTCCTTTTTCAAGATACAGTAGTTTTCATTGTATAGGTCTTTTACTTCCTTTGTTAGACTGATTCCTAGGTACTTCATTTTTGTGGATGCTTTTGTGAAAGGTGTTGCTTCCCTAATTTCTCTCTCTGTGAGTCTGTTGTTTGTGTACAAGGAATGCTATGGATTTCTGAGTGTTGACTTTGTATCCAGCTATGCTGTTAAATTTGGTTATTAAATCTAGATATCATTTGGTGGAGTTTTTGGAGTCTTCTATAAAGAGTATCATGTCACCTGCAAATAGTGATAATTTAACTTCTTCTTTTCCTATCCTTATTCCTTTTATTTTTTTCTCTTGTCTAATTGCTCTGGCTAATGTTTCCAGAACTATATTGAATAAGAGTGGTGAGAGCGGACATCCTTGTCTTGTTCCGGATTTTAGAGTGAAAGCTTTTCGTGTTTGACCATTTAGTGTGATGTTGGCTGTTGGTTTGTCATAGATGGCTTTAAGCAGATTGAGATAAAAACCATCTATTACAATTTTTCTGCCAGGCTTTTATCATGAATGAGTGTTGGACCTTGCCGAATGCCTTTTCTGCATCTATTGAGACGATCATACAGCTTTTGTCCTTGGCTCTGTTAATATAGTGTATCACATTTATTGATTTGCATATGTTGAACCATCCCTGCATCCCTGGAATAAATCCTACTTGGTCATAGTATATAATCTTCTTGATAATTTGTTGCATTCTGTTTGCCAATATCTTATTGAGGATTTTTGTATCTATGTTCATTAATGAGATTGGCCTGTAGTTCTCTTTTTCTGTTGGCTCCTTCTCTGGCTTTGGTATCAGGGTAATGCTTGCTTCCAGGAATGAATTAGAGAGTATTACTTCTCTTTCAATTTCGTTAAAAAGTTTGAGAGTTAATGGCATTAAATCATCTCTAAATTTCATGTAGAATTCAGCAGTGAATCCATCAGGACCTGGGCTTTTCTTTGTTGGTACGTTTTTAATTACTTCTTCAATTTCAGTGGCTGATATTGGGTTATTTAGAGTTTTTATATCTTCCTGATCCAGTTTGGGTAATTCATATGTATCTAGGAATCTGTCTATTTCTTTTGTATTTTTTATTTTATTAGAGTACAGGTTCTCAAAATAGGAATTGATGATCTTCTGGATTTCTGCAGGATCTGTTGTGATTTCACCCTTTTCATTCCTAATTGTATGAATTTGAGTCTTTTCTTTCCTTTTTTAAATAAGGTTGGCTGAGGGTTTGTCAACTTTATTTAATTTTCAAAGAACCAACTCTTTGATTCATTGATTCTTTGTATTGTTTTCTTAGTTTCAATTGCATTAATTTCAGCTCTGAGCTTTATAATATTATCCCTTGTATGAGCTTTGGGTTTGACTTGCTGTTCTTTTTCTAGAAGCTTGTGGTTCAACATGAGGTGGTTCATTTGAGCTCACTCTGTTCAGTGTTATAAATTGCCCTCATAGAACTGCTTTCTTTGTGTCCCACAAATTTTGCTAGGTTGTATTGGCATTATCATTCAATTGTAGAAACTGGCTAATTTCTTCTTTAATTTCATCTCTGACCCACTGATTGGTAAGGAGTATGCTATTTAATTTCCATGTGTTTATGGAATTTTTGTGGTTCCTTTTGGTGTTTATTTCCAGTTTCAATGCACTACGGTCTGTTAGTATGCATGGGATAATTTTGATTCTTTTGCATTTACTTAAGCATGTTCTATGAGCTAGTTAAGTGGTCTATTCCAGGGAAAGTCCAATGTGCAGCTGAGAAGAATGCGTATTCTGATACTGTGGGGTGGAATACATTTGTTCAAGAGTTTGGTTTAGTTCTGATACTTCCCTGTTGACTTTTTGTCTAGTTGATCTGTCTATTTGTGTCAGTGGGGTATTGAAGTCTCTCATTACAATCATATTAGTGCTTATTTGGTTTTTCATGTACATCAATATTTGTTGTATGTAATTAGGCGTGCTGGTATTTGGTGCATATATATTTATGACTGTCATCTCTTTTTCTTGTATTATTCCCTCTGCAAGGATGTAGTGACCTTCTTTGTTTTTCTTAAAGAGTCTTGGCTTGAAATCCACTCTGTCTGCAAATAGAATGGCTACCCCTGCTTTTTTCCAGGTTCCTGTCACATAAAGTATTGTTTTCCATCCTTTGACTTTGAGTCTATAAATTTCTTTTTGAATTAAATGTGTTTCTTGTGTGCATCATATTTCTGGGTCTTGCTTCTTGACTCATTCTGCCATTCTGCTCCCAGAATTTAGTATTTAGAAATGTATTATTTAAAAATTTTCTCATGGCCTTAACATTTAATAAAGCTACATTTTTATCATGAGAAGATAAATTGGTGCTTTTTTCCTTAAAATGCATGCCATACAAATTTTATTTAAAGTTCTATAAAATGATTAACATAGGCTTGGCTAACGACAAACCATGAAATAAGGGGTTAAAGTTATCTCATAGTCCTGCAAAATGCAGTTATTTCAGTTGTAATCTAAATCTAAATCTAATCTAAATGTAGATTTTGTTGGGAATTCTATATATTCATATTTAATGTATATATTATTGAAGCAATTTTTACTGGTTCACATTTGCACTTTATTAATCATCAACATGGTATATTTCTCTAAGCTATTTCTCAGTCCTCCATTCACTTTTTCTTTGTGTTAATATTCTCCAAAGATCCCAGCTGCACTAGTCAAGTGAAAAATCACTTTTGTCCATCCTGTTGAGCAGCAAGGATGAGGATAATTTCACTTTAGAGGCTTCTTTACATTTGACTAATAGATATAGCCTTGGATCTCAACCTGAGCTTTAAGAAAACATCCTTAGTAGCCTAAGCCAACAGCATGAATGATAGAATGATTTACTATTTAGTGACAGAGAATAAAAATGAGAATATTTCTCGATCTTAATGTGTGCACGATATAAAAACAAATGTTTTATTAGGATAAAAACCTACACAGAAGATTGTATTAGAGTATCAATAGTTCCTTTATGTGGTACACACAACATAAAATGGAACATTCTGAAGAAAGGACACAAAATTAGATGTTCTAGGCTTTGCGTGCTTCAACATATTCCCCTGTTCTTAATATTACATAAAATAAATTTAAGGCCAATTACTGAGATTAAAGAAATGAGAACAGAAAAATAGAGAAATACAAATGTCTATATTTTCAGGAAAGATTCATAATACAACATCAAGGAAGGATATTTTTCACTAGTATTTTTAGAGATTAATGGTGGCCCATTCAATCCTTTTACCCTGTTTGACTTTTGTACATAGTGCTCACTGCTTTGTGATTTTTATATATTTACCAGTTCTCAGATTTTTTATGTCTTTCTTTCCCAACTAAAATGTTAGCCCACAAGGACAGGTACTTATTCTGTTTTGTTAACAGTAAATAAAATAGCATAGCATTTGTTCTTTGTGAGCACACAATAACTATTTGTTGGAAGAATAAATCAGCTAAGGAGTGACTGAAACAAAGGAAATTATGAGTAGGGTTGTTCAGGAGGAAAGTTTACAAAAATTTTGAATCTGTCTCACTTTTTCATCGTAGCTTAGTAGTTTCAGTCACTAGGTCTTTAGCAGTATCTGTATTATGTATACAGTTCAATGTTTTCGAAAGGCAAAAGCACAATAAGATTAGAAAATTAATGCCTTTGCCCTACATTTTGTGTCGCTCACTAGGAGCCAACTTTTGGGTGTGACTCTTCATTTCTCATGTTGTACATATCTGTGTTCATTTAGCATATTGATTTAAGCAGAATTTCATCCTTGGAAAAAGTTAAGTGAAGCTGTAGTAAAACTGAGTTCTTAATGTTGTTGGGTCTCCTAGACCAAACCACATATAACGCAATGATTAAATTAGTATGTTTAGGAAGAAAGAATACTGCTGAAATCTGATATTCTACTTCTAACATGTGTACTTTCAGAAGTAATTACAAGGAATTTATTGAGTCCCTGTTAAAAATATGAAGCACTTTAAAAATAATTATCTTAACAAGGCTTAATCTAGTTTAGTTTGAACATTTGAATCTTATTTTATATGCTGAAAAAAAGGCATATAATAAGATTATTTTATTTACTTATCTTAGTAAGGTAGCAACATTGGAACAATATTTCTGAGAGAAATGAAATGTCTTTCTCAGGGGCTGGGGATTTAGCTCAGTGATTAGAGTGCTTACTTTGCAAGCACAAGCCCCTGAGTCGGCACCACCAAAAAAAAAAAAAGAAAAAAGAAAAAGAAGAAATGTCTTTCTCATGTTCTTTCATGTACTCACCAAAATCATTCTACTAATTTGTGGCAAAATCCACAGACCTCTATCTCCCAGTTGGCACTGGGTATACTGAAAGTTTACCAAATGCATTTAATTTTTAATGAGATTCTTTTGGCCTTGCTGTTAAAATGCCAGGGGTTATACTATGCTGTGTATTGAACATACTTTGACTTTGTCCAAAGAGCCAGTTAGGACAATTTACTCATAGATAATTTTTGGCCTAAATTAGTTAATGCCCATAGGAACTCATGGAGTAATTTCATACTTTAAAATTTACTTTCCTACAGGATATTTGGTTTAGAAATGTAATTGGGAGTTCTGCCTTTTTCCTGCTTAACAACAATCACAACAAAAAAATGCAGAAATTATTTTGCCAAAATGTATATTCAAGTCAATTGTGAAACAATCCCAGACAGATGGTGGCCTCTGTTATTTTGGTAGAGTTTACACCTATGTCTTTCTTTAATCTTCACTGGCAGGTTGATTGAAAGTTCAATCACAATAAAATTATTAATGCTAGACATACTTTAAGTGGAATGAATTCCATTACTGTCTCCCAGCATCATAAATTATTTTTTAAGTTTATTATCCTGCTTTGTGTGTTTAGGCAAATCTCTTCAATATTCTGAATCTGTTACCTGTTTTATAAAATGACACAGACAGGTTGAAGAATCTTAGAGGTCAAGATACAGATCCTATGTCTCAGAGCTCAATTTAAAAGCTTATTTTTTTATTCACAGAGATTTTAAAAGTCATCCAATATAATAACAAAACCCCAGTACCTAGGTTTGTTTGAAGAATTGGAATTGCTTCATACTCAAAGCCAACTTTCTCTTCTGGCAATAATTGTATAGAACTGACCATTGGTTTCTAGTGAGTTGTTGTTCTAATGACTTCCCTTTGCCTGTGCTGTTTGATAATGAAACTCAATAAAATTTCCAAATATTATTGTTTGAAAAAATTCTTTTTAAAAAACAGATGAAATTTTTCATGTTTGTCTAAAAATTATATTTATAAAAGTTAAACCAAAAAGAAATGAGGGATGGATGTTTCAGAAATGTTGAAAGACCACATTATTTAGTAGCTCTGAATAATATTCTTTTGCATTTGATATGCAAACCAAATGAATCTACATTAAAGTATTCAAGGCATAATTTCAAAACAAGCCTCAATAATCAAGATGAACTATATGAGGAACAGATATATCATGAAAAACTTAATGAACTGAAAGGAAAAGACTAAAATTTCACAAGAGTTTATTTTTTAATGCAAATGTGCACTGGACCTGCTGCTCTGTAAAAGAATTATACTGTGAATGAAAAAAAAAGTTATACAGCAATACTTTTAAGAATGGTAACTTTTGGAGATGCCCTTATTAAATAAAAATTTCGCATATAGAAAAAAATACCTAGATAATTGGAAATACAACTGAGTACAGTGAGTTTATATTAAGTAAAAAAGGGCAGTGGATTTGCACTGTTTTCATTTGCTGCTGTTGTTTTATGTATCTGTGATACAGCATTAATGGATTTATGATGTTGCAAGGAATTTAGGGGTATAAGGTATATGACTGAAACAAACCCATGAAATGCTTTTGTGTGTGAGTGTGTGGGGGCACACACATGTATTGGTTCATTCCAGACATGTTTAGCTGAATGCTTCATAGATGGTCAGTCAATTTTGAATACAGCGTGATTCTTAAATGTTACTTGGAAATTCCTAGAAGTGACATAGTAATCAACCTCATTTGATTCATCATTTACCATAATTTAAAATGAAACTCATGTTGTAAGTGGATCACTAACCAGTCACTAGCATATAATCCCATGGCTTCAACAATAACCTGCTGAATAACCTGGAAGTTAGAAAATTTGTCATTTAGTATTGAACGAATACTTTGAAGTGTAAAATGCAATGAATTTATGTCATCTAAGATAAAAATTTATCTTATATCACAGGCAAAGATGAAATCAATGAGGGGCCCTTGATTATTCTCTCCATAAAAACCTTCTAAATTCCACTTGAATAAAAATTGTAACTGTAATATATAACATACCTACCTGATTTCCTTGATATTGTACTTTTGTCAGAAATAAACTTGGTTTCTGCTTCTTGTCAGAAATCACCTCGTGGACCTTAACAGAACTGCATGAATGATATGTCTAATATTATGCATTTGAGAAATAACGATGTAAAAATAAATTCATGTAAAAGTTTCTGGAAATTCCCTTATACTACTAAGTCATGTAATGTGGCTAGGTGAGTCTGGTTAGACTGAGAAGATGCTTTATGTTGGCCCACTTCAATTTTATTTTAATTATTTATTTATTTTTGGTGCTGGGGATTGAACTCAGGGCCTTGTGCTTGCTAGGCGAGCCCTTGAGCTAAATCTACAACCCTCAATTTTAAACATTAAATGTAATAGTTTTGGAATGCTTGAGTCTTACAAGTAACTTTATAGTAGCTTTCTAAATATAAGAAATATGGTACAAAACATTTGTGTAGGAAAGTACCTTAATTTGTAAGTATCTTTTTCTTCTAGGCAGCAATGCAATAAAATCAAGCAGTACTGCTTTCTTAAGAGACCAAAAAATGAATACTGTACAATACTGTGCATCTAATGCCTCCTAAACACAAAAACATAGATATCTATGTTACACTGAAAAATCCCTAGAATGAAACCTCTGTGGTGCTATCAGAAACTGAGTAATATTGTTTTTCAAACAATATTATGTACTCAAATATTTGTATATTTGACATGTGTGTACATGTCATATATCTATATGTGTGTTTGTGTGATATATTTGCAAATTCCTATAGTTATATTATCTTTAATCTTTTATTTGTATCAAATGGTACAGAAATACTATTATAGACAATGGTAAATTCATTTTCAAAGAGACGTGTACATAAAAGAGCCTTTTTGAAAATACCCAAAAGTAAGACATGACAACTTTCCACTAAAATTACCATTTACTAGCTCAGAATACTTTATCTTGAGATATAATGGAAATAGCCACATGAAAAGGAAGATCATGAAGTCTTACTTCTTTTTTAAGGAGATTGAGATTATGATATTTCCCACATGCAGAAATTATTTAATATTCACTTAGACTCTTCCTAATGTATGGAGCAAAGTTGAATATGACATTCATTTAATTAAACTATTTATTTAGAATTTCCTTGAATAACTTTCTGAACAACCTGACTTAAACAGATAATTGTCAATTCTAGGTCTCCTTTTGCAAAACTGCCTTCTAAATATAATTAATTAGCTAGCTTTGAAAAACTACCACATCTCAAGGATGTTTCATAAAAAGGCAAAGTTAATGATTTCAAATCTTAATTTATATTAAATCAAACTATTCCTCAATATACAGGAAGAACTCATTTGCTTTAAAGTCATGGAAATATAATTACATGATAAACACATCACCAGTGTGCCTTTATTTTGAATAATTTATTGCACTATTTACAATCTTGATGCTTTATCTTATTGTTAGATAAAATGACTATTGTTCCCATATCCACAGGGATCTGCTATGTGTCAAATTCTATGTAAATACTGTTGTACAGAAATAGAAATGTCCATTTTCATCATGTTGGAAGTGAACTGACACAAGTGTGCACTAGTATGGAGAGACATCGTTCCCCTGCAGAACTCACAGCACTTTATTCTCTACATTCACTTTGGCAGCATGTATCAACTACAACATTATTCTGTCAGAGTGGGAAGAAAAGACATGCTATGTTTGATCCATGTGCAAGTCTATCTGAAGAACTACTTAGGGAATGTACATATCTCTTCGTAATGTAACAACATGAAGACTGAAAATTTGTTATTGGTGTCAGGTACTTAAGAAATGAAATTATCTCCCTTACTCTCCCCTTTTTCTTATTTTTAGGATCATTTAGAGTTCTCTATTTTCTCCTCTTTGCATACCGTCAAGTGATGTGCCTTTGAGTAATTCAAGTAAAACAATTCAACAACACTGAATAGAGAAAATAACCAAGATAAAACTCGCAGCTGCCAAAGTTTATTTTTCATATTGTCTGTTTCTTTCTCCTTTTTTACTGCTAGGCTTAAATGGCAGAACTCATCAAAAAATATATAAAGTCAATTTATTCTAATGTAAATATATTTTGTCGTTATGGACTTAAAGTTCATTTGTATTAAAATACACCTTCTCAAGAAATTGAGTCTCCATCTTTTCCCACTTCGTTTTCTCTTACAATTATGCTCCTAATTCTCTCCATTTTTACAGTTTATCAAAGTCAGAATTTTCAGTGGGGATATTGCAGGGAAAATGGGGAAACCAAAAGAAATACAATATAACAGAATAAAGTGCTTTAAATCCCGGTAGGAAAATAAGAATGATTTGTGCTAAAGGTTAAATAGTCCCTAAACCATAATGTTACAAGTTTTATAGAAATGATGTCTCTATATCGTTGTGCAATGGATCATCAATTCACAGCCAAATACCACTGACATTGTATATTTTTTATCTCTACAGAAAAATATTTGGATATCACTTACCTCTGAGGCAGTTCTTTTGGAAATTATAAATATATTTCTTTCTGGGGATCAAAAGAATGCATATCAAAATGAAATATGAAGTATGGAATCTGAATTCACAGCTGCTGTATGCAATCTGGATGGAGTGTAGGATTTCTTATTTTAGTTCAGTTCACATAGCTTTGTAGTTAGAAGCCTAAAATGATGAATTTGAATTTTTTTATATTCTTCTCTTGTCTGGCCATGTAAATGATTGCAATCAATCCGATTTTTCTTTGTTCAAGAAGAACCACAAAGTTACAATATGACATTTTTTCACATATACTTTTAGTTATTCAGTGGGCAAAGACTGACAGCTTCACAGTGGCAAAGCATGATGTTATTTTTGAACAATTATTTTTAGTTAAGAAAAGTTCTCTTACACTAAGTTGATTTTTTAAGATACCAGGGAAAATAAATTTGAAGAACACCAAACTATATTTGGAGTCAATTATTTACATTTTAAAAAACTAATGTAATTATTAAAAATGCTACCAATTGTTGTTAAAACCTTTTCATTGACAAAAACTCATCCACAACAAAAATGCAATTTTCAGTAGCTTATATAAGCCTTTTCAAGGAAGTCTCATTGCCTATTCTAAAAGTATTACATTAGTTTAAAAAATAACTTTTAAATATTGCAAGGTAATTCTGTTTTTAGAAAATGAATTTCAGTGGCTGAATGAGTTAAAATAAAGTTTTGATGCACATTCTGTTATTTAGGAAAAAACTGACTGTTTTCACTGGAGATTTGCAGAAACACTTTCTTTGAAATGTACCTAAGCGTATTATGGCTTTTTTGAAGATTAAAAAAATAAGTTCAATTCTAAACTGTAAATGTGTAATATTTAATATACTTTTCCCTTTAGATTGGTAAGTGAATTTAAAAACTTTATCATTGGAACAAGTTTTATACATGTTATTGTAATGAAATATTATGCATAGTTTAAACAGTTCCCTACCTTCTTCCCAGTCCCATGTTTGGTTATTTTATTTGGATCATAAGTTGAAAGATAGTGTCAAAAATAAGGTAAAATAGAAACATGAATAATGGATTTTTTGAGGACATTTACAAAAATATTTTTGGAGTCATTTCTGCTATTTGCTAATCAAAGTGAACTTGTGTGTAAATCATCCATTTCACATGGTTAAAAAGACAGCCAATATTATATGTAATTAGTTGTTTTATCTACTTTGGTTTATGCATGAGGTATGAGTTGCTGGGTCATGAGTGGAAAAGAACATCTTTGCTGTATGGCTCACTGCTCCTTAGTCTCCATAGAGCTTGTGTGTGTGTGTGTGTGTGTGTGTGTGTGTGTGTGTGCGCGCGCGTGCGCGTGCGTGTGTGTGTGTGTGTGAACAGACAATAAACCTGAATGATACAGAATACAACTGTCATAAGTGCTACCTAGGAGACAAGGTGGGCGAGATGGAGTATAATGGAGGAGAACAATATTATCAAGATGTGGTCTCTGAAGAGGTGACATTTAACGAGTCTTGGGTCATGAGAACAATCCCTCTATATAAAGAGAGGAGGATTCCAAGTAAGAGGACAAACAACTTGTGTTCTCTATCAAGAGCAAAAGAGCTTGTTTGTTTTCGCGCATCTGAGAGGCCAACCTGGATACAATGCCTTGGATCCGGAGAGAGGCTTGTGAGACCCAGCCCAAGTCACACCAAAAGCATATTAAGCTTACTATGTGGAGTTTGAATTTTGAAACTTTTTACAGATTTTTAAACAAAATACTCTGTCTGAGTTTTAAAGGTATGGTTAGATTCCAGCTGGTTCCTAGAAGGATATAATTTATAATTTTTTGTTTCATAGTATAAATATTGTATAATTTATCTAAAAAAAACTTGGAAACATAAATTATAACAAAGCAAAAGATATGGGTTTCCAATAAAAGTGCAACCATATTTTTTCCTTTTTTTTTGGCATTTAACCTGATAGGATTTCTGTGAGACAGTGAGCATTCTTTGAGTTGCTGAGTTGGGAGCAGGTCCTCTGAGCACATGCATTTAGAGACTGTCAGCTCATAGGCAATGTTTAAAAAGAAAGTGATGATTCCCTCCTTTTAAGAAGCACATGCCTGGAAAGAAGGGACTACATACACTCCGTAAACAGTAAACTGTTGAGGTCACACTAGAGAATCAAATCTTGGCTTGACATTCTCCTTCCCTTTATGGAGACAGAGATAGCCATAAAGGAGGAACAAATCATATTTTTTTAAAATTACCATTTAAGAAATTGAAGGAAAAAGTGATTTGAAAGATAATCATTTATTGTTTCCTGAAGTTGTGTCAAAAAGTCAAGAGTTCTAGCAAACATTATTTAGATAGGCGGGTAAGGCAAAAAGGTCTGAACAGTTTGGAAAGGTTCAAATGTAAGTTAAACTTCTGCATGTCAGTTTTCCATATTCACCAAAGATGCTTCCTGCTATTCTGTTTTATGTTTCAATGACTCTGTGTATGAACATTCCAGAAATCTACATGCATCATTCTGATCTTCTGAACTCTAACACTTTATCTTTTACCACTTATGAATATATTCTCATAGCAATAATTAAGAACAGTAATAATAAAGTGGTTACCAGTTTCAGACTATCTTCCATTTATCAGATAATAATACAGTTAGTTTTATCTAACTTAGTACTCATAGCATAATGAGTTAAAGTTTTTCTAAATAGTGTAAATGGGGAAGTTGGTGTTACAAAGTTAAATAGTTTAAGTGTTTAAATTCACACAACTCTTTTGAATTCACTATGTAGCCAAGGCTTGCCTCTGATTTGTAATTATCTTCCTGCCTCAGCCTCCCAAATGCTAACAGGCGTGCACCACCACACCCAGATCATGCAGTTTAAAAAAAAAAAAAGTTTGTTTTCATTTAGAATACTTCACCTCCAAAATACATAAATCCTCAAACTTGGATCAATTCTTAACACTTGCCAGGGTGCTGGATGAAAGAAAACAAAAACAGTATCACGAATGCAAACAACTAGATTAAATATTTAATTTATCTGTATGTTGCATGCTATAATGTGTTCTCAGAAATTCACCTGTGTGTTTCCTGTCCTTGGTCACTTCCACATTCTGTTCTGTCATGATTTAAAAAGCTCTCTGTTCCCCTCGAAACTCTTGCCCAAGTAACCATCATGTGTTTTCTCATCTGCTAAGCCTTTCTTCTATTTTGCAGAGATAATTGAGGGCAGAAGATTTACACTTGTACTGTAAGCAAATATATTTCTACCTACACTCAGTCTTCCCTTCTTTGTTCCAGATTTCAAGTGAGAATAGCCCCATTTAAAATTTAAAGTTGCTCTTTTTGTGATTTCTGGCTGAAATCTGCTTCTCTGGTTCAGTTTTTCAATGAACAGTTTCAATTTGTGCACTCCCAAGCCCTGCTTATATAATTCTTGTGTGAAATATTCTCTGACACAAGGTTTCTCTGCATGTTTCCTAAACACAGTGAGTCATTTTTTTATGGTATTAGAGCTGTATGTACATACACATTCTTTGTACTTATCACTGGATTGTTTATGAGGTAGTAGGGATACGTAACTGAATACTTGAAACCAGAATTTTCTCACTCTCTTTTCCATTTTCTGTGATTCTGAGGACTGAGGCAGGAATTAGAAGTATATGTCTTAAAATATTGCTTTTTGATTATGATGATCATTCAAACCACTGACTAAATGACAAAGAAAAAATATAGTAGTTTTAATATCGGGTCTAAAACTTATTTAGATATTTTCCATATTATTTTTTCTTGGTTTTTTGAAGTAGGATCTTGCTATGTTGTTCAGGCCAGCCTCGAACTCACATGTAGGCTAGGTTGACCTCCAACTCATGGCAATCCTCCTGCTTTAGCTTCACAAGTGCTGGGATTACAGGCATGTGCCACCATACCTGGCACCACAGTTTTTAAATCATAATTTTCCCTGTAATAAATTGGATGCTTGTCTTCAAAATACATCTAAATTTCTATCATATTTTAACCATTTCCATCAGTAGCCAAAGCCACCATTGTCTCTCATCTGGCCCAATACAGTCCTCCTACTGACATTCTGATTCATACTTGTTTCTTGTATTATTATATTTTGTCCAACCAGGACCCAGAAACTCCTTTATGGAAAGTAATAAAATGTTGCTAATGCTGCTTCTCTCTTTAAAATCTTCCAAAACTTCTCTCTGTCTCTCTCTTTTTTTTTTGAGACACGGTCTCCCTATGTAGTTGAGGCTGTCCTTGAACTTGCTAGGTACCTCATCCTGTCCGTGAACTCACAGCGATCCTCCTGCCTCTGCCTCTCAAGTGCTAGGACTACAGGCATGTGCCAATATGCCTGCCATCCAAAGACTATTAAACCTGATGTGAATTTGATTGGATTAATAGGTACCTAGCAGATTACTGTGGCTTGCTTCTGGGTGTGTCTAAGTGGGTCATAGGGGCATGACCTTAGGGACTGTGTCTGGACTCCCCCCCTTCCTCTCTGGCACTGGTCCTCTGCTGTCCTTCCTGGCTGCCATGAACCAAACAGTCTTGCTCTGCCACACCCTTCTGCCCTGATGATCTGCTTTGGAGACAGAGAACTGCGGACTAACACTCTGAAATGGTGAGCAAATTAAACCTCTCCTTTAATTTGTGGATGACAGGTATTTGGTCCTAGCAATGGGAAAGGTGATTAATACATACCCTTTGACATGGGGAGGATAATCTAAGTTCTTTGCAACAGTCTATATCACTACCACTAATATTTACTACTAAAATTTTCCTTTTCTAATTGCTGTTATCTCTGATTTTTTCTTCAACACTCTTTCACTTTTTCATTCTACTGCAGCGATACTGGGATCCTTCCTGTTCCTTAAATATAGTTAAAAAGTACAAGCCTTATGCTCCTTGGATTTGTTGTCCTCTCAAGTAGAAGTTTTTCTCTCCAAATATTCCCATGGCTCTCTTCTCCCCTTGATTCCAGTTTCTTACCAAAATCATCTGCTCTGAGAGGTCTTCCCTGGCAATTTTAAATACAAGAGTACACACACATCAGACTCACTCTTGCTAAATACCACCTCACACACTGCAAATCTTCTTTAAGTATTTTTGTCAGTTTCCCTGACTTGAAGAAAGAAAAACATGATGCAAATTGAAGAGGCCAGAGATTTCTGGGCAAAGTATACATAAATGGTTCCCATTGATTGATGAGGGGAAAACTGCAGGAAGCCAGCATGTGATTTTTATCCCAACCAACAGAGACACTCCCAGCAGTGCCGACATTCTAGGACCCAAAGAGCCAGAAACACTTCCTGTTATACTCAGACCAGAGGAAGGCATCATGCTAGAAAAGAAGTTGCAATTTTCCTGATTAAAGGAATAGTAACTTTTGGTTTCCCAGAATTTTATTTGTGAAATTTAGTCTGAGCCTTACTAATGTGAGAACAACTCTTGCTGGAAGTAAAGAAGACCTTTTACCCATAATTAAACATTAAACAGGGAAAGAGGAAGGGTGAGGGGAAGAGAGCATAAAAATAATTAAGATGTGTCATGTACAGGTACCCACTACCCTCAATCAATGTATTCATTTTGTGCCATAGACATGTACTAATAAAAGAGACAAAAATTATGTTCTATATTACTCCACATTAATAAACACTGCAATTAGGGCAAATTTTGTTTAGTGTGAACTCATTGTAGCTAACTGATGATATAATGGTACATAGCTGTATAATATTTTCTCAATTCCACTTCTCATTTCTAAAACCATTTTATTCCTAATACTGTGTGTCTGAAAGACAGAAATTAAGTGTTTTTGGTCTGGTATCAGTAAGCCTAAAGTAATACTACAAATTATTTCAATAGAAAGAAAAGGTCTTGGCTCATTTTCCTCATTAGATTATGTCACTTGGAGTTTTACTAAACATCTATTGTATTTTCTCCCAAATAAAACGGGATCTATATAGTCATTTTTTTTATCAGTGAAAGAGAAATGTCTGGGTTAGAAGCCTTGTTATTAGTTTCCCTTTGTAAATGTCCCTTGGTTAATTAGAATTTGTATCCATCTATAAATATTTCATTGGAAATTTATTAAATAAGCTTTAAGCCTTGTCACAGAGGTGAATGTTGATAATTTAAACCTCAATTTTTGACTATAACAATGCCTTTTTCTGGTAACACAATTTTGTATGTGCCTAATGTGAGCAAGTTTAGCTTATTGCACTGTCCCTTTGTAGCACTGTCATAGCAATGGTTCATGCAAAACTGTTTTCTGTTTTATTTCACTCTTTACCTCTGTGTTATGTCATGTTTAAAATGACTTCATCATTAATTTACACAGTGATGTATTGTTCATTTAAGTATGCCACCAAACAAAAATCAAAATATTTTGTTTATTTTTAATTACAATGTTTTTATTGGTCATTCATTTGTTTTTGATGTAGGATACTTAGGCGAGGTTTACAGGGACTAGAATAGCTACAGGCAATTAAAAAGAGAGAGAGAGAACATGTGCAAAGAGACATTATTGCATAGGAATAACCCTAGAATATTTAATGTCCCTCAAATTCACCCTTATATTGAAATATATATCGTAGTTCTTATTTTTCAGTATTTTTATTGAAGCAACAGCATTTCATCATTCCAGTCAAAATAAATATCTTACTCTGCACAATGTGTGATGATTGGAAAATCATTCAGAGGAGGCAAATGATTTTGAATTATTTTTAGTCATACCTTAAAGTGACTACTAGTAGGGCCTTATTAAAATAGGTTTAACTGAAAGGGTTTTTTTTTTTTTCCTTAATCCACAGAAGCAGATATTGCAAGTTCAAAATTCTATAACTTTACATAAAGTTTCCCATGTTATCACATGGGAAGTATTTTACTTGTTCATGGAATGTGGTAGATTAAAATATTAAAGGCCACTGCAGAACTACTTCATATATAGGCTCTGTTTGCAAATCAGTTTTGTTCTTATGAAGAGAGAAGTATACCACACATACATATGTACACAGAGGTTGAAACACTTATTCATATGTGTGTTCACTTTAGAACAGAGTACTTTATTGTATATGCAATACCTGTGCCCTGACTGTGTACCGGTAGGGGCACGACTTAATATACTTTAGCTCACTTGAGGAAATAGAATTTGGAGAAGAATATACATATTTAAAATAAATAAAATTATATTGAATGTTCCTGTCTAGTTTAATCAATTTGTTAATAAAACAGGATCATTTAAATATATCTCATTAATATTAGAGCTTTTTCAGGTCTATGAAAAATAATATATCAAAATGCATTAGTGACTATTTCTCTTGACTAAAAGCATATCAGTATCATTAAAATGTCTTTTACTAGATCTACACTGTTTTTGTCTCCTTCTTAACTACTTTCCTTCTAGTTTATCTAATTTATCTAGTATTCATTGTTATGATAGCCAAAACAAGACTGTCCCCAAAACCGGGCTCTAGTTAGGCAGGGATGTGACACTTTACATGTCCATTTCAAGAGTTAAGAGAACCTACCTGCAGTATTCTGAAAGATAAATGTTTAATTTTATTGAGGCCATCACAAAACATACATAATCTAAATAATGTTAAAAAGTCATAAAAATTAGAACTATGCTTATCCCATTGAATCAAAGTATATTTAAACCCTTTTTTCTTCATAACATTTTGAAGATCTGTAATGATTAGTTGTGTAAAAAAGATATTAAATAACAGAATATTATGAGATTTTATTATGGCTGCTTATAAGTGAAATAAAATGCACTGTAGCAGGAAAGACTATGTCCTTTATAATGACATTCATGAAACCCAGGGGAGCTAGAGGTCTTGGTTGTGCTCTGTTTGTGCTAGGGTTACCAACATTTTCCTGCTCTTATGTAAAATGAGAGCCACAGAACTGACATATACTTTTATTACATTTTCAGTGAATAATGAGTTTATGATAGAATTTTGTGTTTTCCAAATTTTTGGCACTTTTTGTTTTAATTTTAAAAACAGATTTATTGAAGTGTACTTGATATATAAAGAATTACATACATTCAATGTACACAATCTGATGAGTTTGAATATATAAAAATATGATACCATCATTACAATCAAGGAAATGGACAGATCCAACACATTTCAATCATACTCTGAAGACTTTTCTTTCTTTGAAGAGTTCTAGTATGCTTAGGAAAACCAATTTTCAATACCCATGTAATGTGTCAGCTCTTTCCAGATGTAATTTACCAAGAGAAACCTTTTGTGTCGAACTATTATGAATTTTAAAAATGTTAAGTGAAAATCAATTATGTTTGAATCTGACTACAAACCAAGATTTTAAAATGGGATCTGAGTTATTTTAGGCCAGTGGTTTTCATGTTGATTGTGAGAAAGGGGCAATTTACTGCTTGGGGATATTTGGCAGCATCTGATTGTATTTTTAGTTGCCACAATTGAGTGGTGCCAGAATCCTGAGGGTAGAGGCCAGGCATGCTACTGAATATCCTGCAACATACAGGGTAGCCCCACAGCAAAGTACTCTCTGGCCCCGAATGCCAGTGTTGTCAAGACACAGAAACCCTGCATTAGACTAATCATTGTGCTTAAAATGAAGCGTGATCAAAATCTGTTGTTTGCCTTGTGAAACTTAGAAGAAAAAGAAGTAAAGATCTGTCCAGCCATTTTACGTTTCTGACATCTGTGTTGAATATGATTGGAGATTCTCTTTCTTCTAAATATCTATTGTGTGCTTCAATAACTGCTGGGATAAGAGCCACTTTTTTCTACAGTAATTGTCACAGGATAACTGCCAGATGGTGATACTGAGAAGGACAGAATGAAAAAAAAAAAAATCTATGATGTTTTCTTTCTCATTTTATTCTGTTTTTAGAGGGTAAAGAAGTTGATTTAATGTTTGAAATATATTCTAGCTTACTCTGAATAAAGAAACAATTCCTTTATGCATGTGGCATGTAGATATTGAACAAACTTGTGAAATTCCTTTAATTTACTTGCTTATTATTTTTTCTGCTATCCTTTAACATTAAAAATGAGGAGAAATATTTTTGCCACTAAAAGCAAAGTTGGATGGACCCTGTAATTTTTGTTCACTTTTGGGAAGTTCAGTGATGACTTTAATTTACACACTCTGACATCAGCAATTATAATGCCTAAGATTTATAATATTCATAACTAAGCTTTATAATATTCAATTTATAATATGCATAACTATGAGTTTGATTTGCATGTCTGTTGTGACAAAGACTGGGCAGGTGGTATGTTGCCTGGGAATAGGAGTGACAAGCTCCTTCTCTCTTTTCCATTCAATTTCTTTGAAAGCCTCCCGAGTTATATAGAGAGGAACTGATGCTATGAAGTTTTACACAGGTTTTTATCTAGTACTGCCCTAAAACAGTTTTGTGTTCTCTGGGTCTGGCAGATTGTTCTACTGACATTTTGGAGTGTTGGAGTCACAATGCCTAGACTCTGTTATGACATGGACTATGGGTAACATTACACTTAACAGCATTCCTCCCCAGCAGCATCTGATTTTGGGGGGTCTCTTACATTGGAAAACGTTTGTTTGAGTCTTCTTATGGCCAGACAATTCTCTTGAGCAGGAGTCATATTAACTCAAGGCTGGTTTTTTCTCTGCCATGTGACAAAATGCATAGGAAATACCTTGACAGATTCTAGCTGTGGAGGCTATACTATACTCACTGCCAAAGAATTTGTGGTGGTTAATCGTAATTGACTGGATTAAGGATACCTAGGAAATGAGTAAAGCACATTTCTAAATATGTCTGTGAAGGCTGTTTGTAGAGATGATTACCATATAAGCCAGCAAACTGAAGGAGAAGATTGGTCATGATTCTGGGTGGCACCATCCAATAGGCTCAAAGCCCAGATGAAACAAAAAACAAAAAAGGGAAGAAGGAGGCAATCGGCATCCTCTTAAAAGCCGATTATGTTGCAGTGGGTATATCCTTTTCCGCCGCCATTGCCTGTGACATCAGACTCCAGTTTCTCTAAGCCCTTCAGTGTGGACTCATACCAGGGAACTCTCCAGGAAGTTTCCAGCCCTTCAGCCTTGGAACTGTACCCTTTGTCTCTCTTTTTTCTGAGGCTTCCAGCTTATTGGCCTGGGCAGCTACTGGATCCTCTAGCTCTTCGCTGTGCAGACAGCTGTTGTGCATTGTAGACTGTCCCGCCTCTGATTCTGTAAGTTTAACTAATAAATCCCCTTGCATAAAATCATAAAGTCTTTCTTTCTCTCTCTCTCTCCTCTCTCTCTCTCACTGATTCTCTTCCTCTAGAGAAGCTTAACCAGTACAGAATCTCAGCAGTACATTTCTTTTGTTTTCTTGACTTCCTGACTGGGAATGGAAATAGGAGACTACCTCACCTTCCAAACGCCATGACACACAAATCGAGTTCCTCAAGGATTATTCCTTCTCTGTGTAATATTTCCCTGGTGGTCCACAACTGGCAGAGATGATTGGACTAAAAAACAATTCTCTCCAAAGGAGGCTTTTTAAATATTCTTTCTTTTGAAATTACTCATATAACCAGCTACATCGAAAATATGTAATTTTTCAAGCTCAAAATCTATTTGGCTTAGTGAATTTTATTATTAACTACAGCCTGAGTCAAGTTTTCTGAGTTAAAATTCTTGAACCAATAGCTCTTAATATTTTGAAAGATGAAAGAATGAAACCATACTAATACCATTATCTCATGTAATCTTCTAGATATTAAAATGTAAATAATGAACAAATTGCTCTGAGAGTATTACAGACCTATTTACACATTATGTTAAGTTTTTCTCAAAAAGTAACAGTATGATGCTTCAAAAGAGCAAAGAAGTACACAAAGTCTTAAGTTTTAAACATCATTCTACACATGAAACAAAAGAGGGATAATTTTCAATGAATAATTTACTCATGTTCATGTATATGTGTATAGTGTTCTTCATTGTTAAGTATTCCAAAAGTACAATTTTAAAATTTGGTGTGGATCATTAACTGGTGTTAAAACAAAGAGATCCAAGCATAGGTATTTTAAACAATATTTCAGCATCGGAAGCCTCTCTAGCAATATCGCTCAGACAATACACAGCTTGTTCTATTCATATCTATCCTGCTGATCTGGAAGATAAAACTGATACTTCACTGCAGGAGCTGCACTAGCTGGAATGAGGCATTGTGTTTGTAGGACCTGTGATCTTCTTTACAGAGAAAAACAATTTATAAAGTTAGAAAGGGCACTATGAAAAAATCCGCTCCCAGTTTTGTAGAAATAATGTGAGGAATGTGAGCAGGACCAGGAATCAGCAACGGCTAAAGCAAAGATGACCAAAATCATATTCTTCCTAAGTTATTATTGAGAATAATAAATATTAAGGAAAGAATATTAGAGGGAGAAAATGTGATTGAGACATTTTAGCATGACTTGAGGGACAGTTATATTTATATAGAGTTTTTAAATGAGAATTTTAATATTTTTCTTGAAGTTCATTTATACATTACTAATACCTATCATCATTGAATTTATTTTAATTCTGCAGTCCATTTTGCAGTAAGTGCACTTGGTCAAGACTCCTACATTTACTTTCGCATTTCTGTATGTTAGTTTTCTTTTTTCTTCATTCTCTGGAGCACACATGTGTGATTATTACTGTGAAGAAATGTTTCAGACTTACCTGACTCCTCACCAACTTTTTTATTAATCTTTCCTTTTTGCATCTCAGCTTCTTTATGAGATCATTTGCCTTATTTCTGAAGTATGTCTTTATTGGTTCTCTCACTAAAATTGTGTTTGCTGTGATGATAAATCAGGTTTTGTTTGTCTGAGAGTGCATTTATTTTTGCTATAGTCTTGAATTACTGCTTTTTTGGATAAAAAGCTTACTTGATCTCAATTTTCAAGAGTCAGGGCCTAATTTAGAGATACTTTCTTATGCAGAGGACTTATCTTTTGTTTCATTGAAGAACCAGAGAGCCCCATCAGCATGATAGCATGTTGGCTTCCTTTGAGAGACCTGGTTAATAAGGAAACTGTGGTCAGTTCCCCACCAAGGCTGAGAATATCAGTATCAGTGATGCCTTTAATTTTAAAAAAGATAGTTTCAATAATTTTCACAATGAATATTACACAACAGAATTTTTCAAATTTTATTTAAACTGAGTTGTAAAATATTTAAAAAGCACAAAAATTTTAACTTACTAAAAGTGAACCTGATAATTTATTAGTTTTTTGAAGACTGCCAAAACTTTTTTCCTCCATCCTTCATACAAGCTTGAAGCAATGGACTTGTTAAGTGATGGAATGATAGGTTTTCAAATTTTCTCTGTAGAGCAGAAATACAGTTGATGAATTTCAAAGAGCTAGATTTAAAAATGAGAAAATTAATACAAGATGACAGATTATGGGTGGTAAGCTTCTTCAAAAGAATTTGAAAGTTTTTCAAAATCCTTTCTATTAGCGATTTTGAAGTATTGAATTAATTGTTGTCAACTATAGGTACCCTGTGGTGCTGTACAGCATTATAAGTTACTCCTCCCATACTACCCTACCTTGTGTGTGTTAAATGTTCTCTCTCCAGCATACCTGGAAACCCTCCTTAGTCTTTGGTTAACAGTGTTCTACACTCACTTTCTGTGATATCAACTCCCTTAGCTTTCTCACATAACTGAGACCACGTGTTGTCTTTTTGTGCATGACTTATTTCATTTAACGTAATCCTCCAGTTCTATGTTGTTACAAATGAAATAATTTCATTATTTTTCATGATTGATTACCATCCTATGTAGCATATTTTCTTTGTCTGTTCTTCCATTGTTGGATACATAGGTTGATTCCATAACTTGACTATTGTGAGTAGTATTATAATAAACGTGTAAATTCAAATGTCTCTTTGACATGCTGACTTCATTTTCTTTGTATATGTATTCGATGGTGGGATTGCTGGATAATACAGTAGTTTATTTCTAGTTACTGAAAACTTCTAAACTGTTTTCCAGAATGTTTGTACTCATTTACATTTCTATGACCAGTGTATGAGGGTACACCTCTGGACATTCTCATTAGCATTGTTATTTTTTGCTTTTTTGACAATAGCCATTTTAACCTGAAGGAGATGATATTTCATTTTTGTTTGGTTTGCATTTTCCTAATGATTAGCAATAGAATCAACTACATTTTAACAGTATTTTCAAAATGAAAATAACCGCTGGGTGTATTGCTGGATTCCTGTAACGCCAGCACTCTGGGAGGCAGAAGCATGAGGATAACAAGTTCTGGCCAAGCCCAGGCAATTCTGGGACTTAGTGAGATCCTGTCTGAAAATAAAGAAATAAATAAAAGAACTGGATATGAGGCTCAGTGCAAAAGTCCTCTGCTCAAGCCTCAGTTATAAAAAATAATAATAACCAATGATCATTGAGATGAAAATTTAAAGTTTAGTGAATTAGGTGCAAACAAAATCTTGTTTTGAGCTTCCTGCATATTCCAACAGACTGATATTTTTCTTCTAATGGACTTTCTCTATTCTGTTTTTTGCAGTATTTACAGCACTTATAAGAGTAGCAACACACAGTGACTACTTAGTGTTTGCTTACTGTATGAATAAATGAGTAAAAACACGAATAATATCAAATTATGGCATGTTTCACTCATCATCCAGTGCAAAAGCATAGCTCTTTGTTTCTTGTTGCTTTAACACCTCTTTTAATCTTTTCTGACCTCTAACTTTTATAATATTCCTTACTTAGTGTATTGGTTAGTCTGGTGATTTTATTTAAAAAAAATTCTCCAAAAGTATCACTCAAAACCCTTGAAGAGGGCTGGGGATTTATCTCAGTGGTTAGAGTGCTTGCCTCACAAGCATGAGGCCCTGAGTTTGATTCCCGGTACCAAAAAAAAAAAAAAAAAAAAAAAAAAAAGAACCCTTGAAGAATTTATCCTCTAAGATATATACTCGCGTATATTAAGAACTTCAAGCAGAGTCAGACTTTAAAGTCCAAAAGCGTGCTCATATATATTCTTCTATCCCAGAAACTGAATGCCAGGATTTTACTTCTTAAATTTTGTATTCTCACTCATCTCTGCACTACAAATGAAGAGAAAAGAAATATTGGTGTATTGTTGTCCAATACTTATGTTTTTTTTTCCTCAGGGACTTTTTTAAACCATTATAAGTAGGAAAAGTAACAACAACAAAAAGAAGTATGGCTTGAGCCATCAGTCACTTGTCTTTCTGTGAAGAAATTTGACATTATTTTTTATATTTTCTGTCACCAGCCTGAGAGGATGACAGCAAAGTTCCTTCTGAATGATGTCCACAGTTTTCTTTTCTTTTCTTTTGTTTTATAATTAGTTGTTGCAAAAAGCTGAGTGTCTAAATGTTTTACCAAGTCAGCCAACTTACTTACTAACTTTTGTGAATGACCCATTTTAAGCCAGTTAACACTATGGCGGTCTGCTAATATCAACTATAAAGTTTTATTAACATATGACATCATGTTAAATAGAAACATGAATGTCACCTCTGTGAAGTGTATGTATGTAAGCACTGACACAAATGCAATCTTTTATTTATAAATGAAGATTTCTTTGAATACAGGAAGCACACACTCAGCCGTATACATAGAAACCGGGCAGAACTCTAGGTAGGGTGCATGGTTCTCTTACCTATGAATCAGGAAGCCTGCTTTCTTTATGGTTTATGTTATTCATCAAGGTAGGTAGGGGAAGCCTTTTGGAATATTGTGTGTTTCTTGTGGAGAAAGTAAAATATGCTGCCAAATTTTTTCTTAAGAGATTAAGCAGTAAGTTTGGTTACGATGACTGGTTATCATCAACAGGGGACAGGAAAGGAGTGGAACAAGTCGATGTATATTTCATATAGCCTAAAAAATGTGTCCACTTCCCAAGGACTGTTGCTTAAATATCAGAAAAGTATGCAATAAAAACGTGAAGCACAGATTATTATTGTAATATGCATTAGTATTAACATGTTTTATAGTTCTCTCATGTGCTACACAATCAATATACATGTTTTAAAATATTATAGTAGCCTAATCTTCATGAGAAACTCATGGGTTTAGTATTAATAGCAACATGTTTTCTTTACATGCAACAAAATGAAGTTGAAACATAAGCCTTAAAATATTATATTGTTTTAATCCTCAGGACAAAACTATGGCTTTTGTATCAATTTCACTATGTTCCCTTTACATAAGAAAAATGATATTGGGAAAGGTAAAATAACTTACGATTCCAGGGAATATACATCTATAGAAAAGAAGACAATGTTTTTAAGTAAAATAAAGTTGGAAAAGATAAAACAGCTTATGATTTAATAGAATTTGCATTGATAGTAAAGAAGATGGGTTCTTTTAAGTAAAAGGAAATATAAGACTAAATAAAAGGAAATTTTAAACAAAAAGGAGATGAAGAACCGTTTTGAGGACTCAAGATGAATTAGAAATACATTTTCTATGTATTAAAAATTTTAAAATATATTAACTAAGTATTTTTAATATAGTTTTTTAAGTCTGCCAAGGTGTTTCAGGGCATGAGAACTGAAGCAAAAATAATTAGGTTGTTAGACATGTCCTCTTTCACTTTTCAACCTCAGACATACTTACTAATAGTTTAGAAGAACTCATTCTGCTATGGTTTATTACCATCTAGCAGAGATGCAGAGATGCAAATTGCTTTTCCAAAACTCACATGGCACGGCAGTCTTAAGAGAGCCACTGAGGGCATTTAAACTACACTGTGTATGTACGTACAGTAGAGGGCACACAGAGCGTTAAGCCTTCACACTGTAATATATTCGATTTTTCACAGTTGGTGCTGTTCTTTGAGAACTGTTAATCTTTTCAACCATTGCAGCAAAATGTCAGTGTCTTCATTTGCAGAGTATAATAGGCGTATATTCTGAAACAATAAAGTTATAATAGTTTGTCTGTTCCTGGGTGAAGCTGTACAGATTCAGCATGAACGAGTTGTTGCGTGCCCTAGATCTACTCAAGGTTCTTCACACATGCCCTTCATTTCCTATCAGGACTCTAGATGCATTAGTAATTTTTTGTATAAAACTAGCTCCTTAGTATAGATTAATTTCCATTGTGGTATAATTCGCTTTAATTTTCCTTTATTGATATAATTAGCAACTAAGAACATTTATACTTGTAATGTGAAGTGAACATTAGCATGGTTTTTTTAATACACTGAATTTTCTTTTTTTGTAGAGACAAAAGATTTGGAAAAGTCATATTGCATTGAAAATATAGAAATATGCAGGCAAGGTTTTATATGATACATATTCCTTCTTTTTACAAATGGTGATATTCAACTTCATTCTTCAATGGGAAGGAATAAATCTGTTCTAGTGAACTATCTTTTCTAACTCATTTCAATTCTAAAGTACAGGAATCAATTTATTGAAAAAAGATAAAAATAAAACAAAATATTTATAGGTCACATAATAAGAAATTTCACTTTCAAACATCATACAATTGTGTTATACCCAGACATCACACATTGTGTTTAGAAATGCTATTTCTGTTATTATATATTATAGTGAAACACCAGAGGTACAATTATCCAGATAAAAAAAACTGTTACTCTAAAATCACTTTCAAAATATTGATAACTTAGTATTGAACCCACTTGCTGAATAATGTTAGTGATTGTTATGTTTCATTTCATATTACTTCTAGCACTTCTGTCCTTTTATGCACAAGATTGAAAAGAACTAAATTTGCTTTGTAGCAATCACCATTACTTGTCTTCAAATAAATATTTGCACACTACACAAAGCAAGATTGTACAGGTGAGCATCATTGAGCCCATTTTAGAAATACATTTATTATACCATCAATCAATTTTTTAACCAAACTTATATGAATATTGACTGTCTATGTCTTTTTTTTTTTTTTTTTTTTTTTTTTTTTTTTTTTTTTTTTTTTTTTTTTTTTTTGGTGCTGGGGATCAAACTCAGGGCCTTGCATTTGCTAGGCAAGCACTCTAACCACTGAGCTAAATCCCCAGCCCTATGTCATGTATTTTTAAGTGAACTATAAATTTGGAATATCCTCCTTTTTATATAGGACCAAATCTTTGAAGTCTTTAAAATCAAAAGTGTTGCTTCCACACCCTAATTTGGACTTCTTCAAGATTGTTTAGTTGTCGGCTGGGGATTTAGCTTAGCGGTTACAGTGCTTTCCTTGCAAGCCAAAGGTTCTGAGTTCGATCCCCAGCACAAAGAAAAACAAAACAACAACAAAAAAAAACAAATGCACAAAATAAAATTTTGGGCTGGGGATTTAGCTCAGTGCTTAGAGTGTTTGCCTCCCAAGCATGAGGCCCTGAGTTCAATTCTCGGTACCAAAAAAAAAAAAAGATTGTTTAGTTGTTACTATTTGAAATACCATAGTCACGTATCTACTCTTCTTTTTAAATTTTTAATTTTTAGTTGATATATAGAAATGTAAATATTTATAGTATATCATGTGATGTTTGAGTACATGTGTAAACTTGTTCAAATCTTTTAAACGTATCTATTTCAAACAGTGGTCACTTCTTTATGGTGAAAGCACTCCAAATCCTTTTTTCTAGCTTTAAAAAAGTACATATCATGTAGTCATTAATTATTCATTCTACTGTAAATAGAATACCAGAAATTCTTTCCTATTTAATATTCCTTAATTTATTTACCATATTTTATTTCGGCTCAGGTGGTTGTTTGGGTTTTTGATGTAACATTTGCAAATTTAAATGATATTGGTGATAGTGTACATTTCCAAGACACGTAGAGAAAATATGCATACATGACTTTTACACCATTTGCTATTACCAGTATATTATCAGTATATTGACCAGTATAAATTCTTCCTCTACTTCTGGGAACCTTAACAATGATAGCTTAATCCATTAGATTGTTCTATTAACTACAGATTATTAAATATTGTTTTAGTGCTTGGTATAACAAAGTGATTTAGGCTTATCAATTTAAATCACTCATACCTTATTAAAAATAGTAGCAAATATCCATGTATCTGTTTTACAATGTCTGGGACTTTTTTAAAAATATAATGCATTTGGTACATTTCTAAAGGGTCTTTAAAATTTTTCTTGTGCATTCTAAAATCGACATAGAAAATCCTATATTTAATATTAATTTCTAAACAATGCTCATTATTTTATTTATCTCTTTTTTCACTTTAAAATGAAGTTGTTATGTTTCAGCTTAAGTATAGAATAAACATGTAAATTTTCCAATTTGGTTATTCTGTGTTTCTAAAATGAAAATTTCCCACTGAAGTTGGTACTCTGCAATCACCAAAAGAATGTTTTCTACCTTAGTGATTCTCTTCTCTCCATCTGTCTCTTGTCTCCTATCTATCTGTTTCTCTATCTATCTATCTATAGATCACCTATATGTACATTAATGCAATCTATCTATCATTTATGTATCCTTTTTTGGTGCTTTAAAACATTTCAGATTTCTAAGACTACTTGTTTATAACACATGACAGTTTCAAACAGTAAAGCTGATGGATAATGAATTTTGCCTTCCTGAGGTAAAAATTTCTTATGGGTAAAATGAATAATTTCACTCTTTTGTTTTTTTTTTTTGGTGCTGGCGATCTAACTCAGGACCTTATACTTGCTAGGCCAGCACTCTACCATCAAGCTAAATCCCCAACCACTCACTTTCTTTGTAGAGTGGTTTTAAATGTTAAATTTACAATATATGAAGTGTTTTTCACAATTTATGTCACAGAGCAGATGTTCAATCAATGATAAATTTTGTTAATGTTACTAGTATGTAAGTAGTTCGTATATTTTATAACCAAATTATTCCTCTATCGCTTTTTAGCTATATATCCTTTTCAAGTCAACGGATTTCAGCCACAGGTTCCTATTCTGTGAAATGGCATAAAATTTTACATTATGTATTTAAAGCACCTAATAAAACTGAGAAACATTGTTGCCATTTCTTTGTCTCGCAGAAGATTTAGTTTTCAGATGCTGCAGGCTAATCAAGCAATCAAGATAATTTTTGTAGAATAAAATAGAAACAGGATATGGGAGGATAACTATGAAATAGGTGAAATAAATAAAGTTATTGTAAATATTACCAGTATTATTACTCTATGGTAGGAAGTAATGACACATTTTAGAACTGACAGAGCTGCAGAACCAAGCCAACAACTTACAAGAGGTGGAGGAATGTGGAAATGGTTTGTGAGGGTTCTGGTTCAAAATGGGCAGTATTAGATTGGATTTGGAAAAGGTTATTGACATGCAGACACTCAGCTCTGTGTCTCAGAGTAGATCAGTGCAACAGAGGCTACCTACCATCAGGCATCTGGGGTGGCTCTGAGAGGATGGAGAGTGAGAGAGCCAGCAGAGTGAAGCAGCAACCCACAGTCGTGGCAGAGGCTTGGTATCAGGGAGTGTAGACTGTAAGGAGTGGTGTGGTGGCTGGGAGTGTGGGTGGCTGATTACTGTTATCTAAAAGCCCCTCAGAATTGTCCTGTGATGAATAATCTCATTCAGGAGTGGTGCCCTTTTCAAGGAGCAGCCTCTACTCATGATCTGTGTGATTTGAGTTGTAAAACAATTCCTGCCCTGTCCTCAAAGTAGATCAATTCTGGAATGACTTCTTAGATCCAAACTCCCTTCGCAGTTCACTGAGGCCTTCATTGTGACTGCTGTGCAGTTCACCATCTCTTCTACCAACCCTATTTATTTTATTTCTCATCAAACTTTTATCTTTTTTATTGTGAAATAGTATACATAACATAAAAGTTTCCATTTTAACAATTCTCACATATACATTTCAGTGGTGTTAATTACATTCACATAGTTACTGGACCGTCATCATAATCGATCTCCAGAGCTCTTTTCCTTATCTCAAACTAATACTGTATACTCATGAAATAATATCCATACCTGGTAAGCACCATTCTCCTTTCTGTCTCTGTTGCCAATGTTAAGTACATCTTTTTAAAGGAAATATAAAACTTCATCTTTAGGACATTATAAATAATTTCTGTCCTTTTTTGGCTGAGTAATGCTGCATTTCCTATATATACACACCACATTCAGCGGACATTTGGATTATTTCTATCTTTATGCTACTGTGAATAAATTGTGATGAGCGAAGCTGAACAAATATCTTCTCAAGTTCCTGCTTTCAGTTCTTCTGGGTATAGACTCAGAAGTGGAATTGCTGTATCATATGCTAATCCTATGTTTAATATTTTGAGGAAATACCATATTATTTTCAACAATAGCTGTATCATTTTACATTTTTACCAGCAAAACACATTTTCTAATTTCTCAACACATTCACTAACGCTTATTAATTTATTTCTTTTTTACAAACAACGTACACACAAACTGGTATGAAGTGGTATCTCATTGCGATTTTGACCTGCATTAATTTTCCTACTGACTAGTAATGTTGAACCCTTTTTCATGGCCCTTACCATTTGCCTATCTTCTTTGGAGAAATATCTATTCAAATCCTTTCATCAGTTTTTAATTATCTACATGGGTGTCTTGTGTTTATTTTTGAGTTGGTACAGTTTATATATTCTGAATATAAATCACTTATCAGTATGTGATTTAGTAATATCTCTCCCTTTCTGGGGATTGCCTTCTCACTCTTTTGATAGTGCCCTTAGTTGCAGAAATGTTTTGAATTTTGTTATAGTTCAATTTTTCATTTTTCCTTTTATCAATTTACTTTGCTACCATAATAAAGAAATAATTTCCAAAAACAGTGTCATGAAGCTTTACTTCTATGTTTTCTCTTAAAATATAGAGCTGTACCTCTTCCTTAGTCCTTTAGTCCACTGTGATTTAATTTTTATAAATAGTGTAATAAGTCCAAGTTCATTCTTTTGTATGTAAATATCCACTTTACCCAGAATCATTTGTTAATAGTTATTCTTTCTCTATTGAATGATGTTGGAACACTTGTTTATTTATATATATATATATATTTGTTGCTATATGTATAAATTTATACATATATATAAATTTATTTGGGTGTTCAGTGTTCTAGTTACTTGATTTCATATAGAAGTATCACACCGTTCTCATTCTTGTAGCTTTGTAATGAGATTTGAAAACAAGAAGTGTGAATCTTTGGTTCCTTTACAGATTTCCTGAACCCATCGAACTACTTTTGTCTACTTTTTTTGGGGGAGGGAGATATCATGCACATTATCTTCCAGTTGTACAGTAGACAAAAGTAGAAATCTAAATCTCCACTCTGGAAAATAATAACTGTTCTAACTTGGAATAGTCCTTTCATGTATTTTAGCCTCATTTTCTACACGTGTTAGGTGAAAATTTTCATTGCCTTTTATTCAGATGCTATATAAGACATAACTTACCTCAATTTCTGACATGTCAGGCATGCATCTTTTTGATTTTTTAGTTTCAGGAATTTTGTTTATTCATTTTTTATTTGGCATGATTTGATTTGACTATATATACAAAAATTTATTCAGGATCTTTTATTGCTTTAACAACTTGAAAATAATTTAAATACATTATTTAATACTTCAAGTAATGTACACATTAACAGTCTAACATTTCTTATAATCAAATTTTTTTTTCTTTTATTGGGTTTGGGGGCTGGGGATTTAGCTCAGTGGTTAGAGTGCTTGCCAAGCAAGCACAAGTTCCTGAGTTCAATCCCCAGTACCCCCCCAAAAAAAATCATTTTCGTGGGTTTGAATTATAAGCCATTCAAATATTTTATTAATTCATTTTCATAATAGGTACTGGAATTGTAATAATATTAGTTGTTAGTACTGGAAAATATCTATAGGATTTAGTGTAGCTTGTACTATTTTTTCTTCTTGCTACCATTATTCAGATTAAAAATGATAAAAAGAAGATCTGTTGTTTTCAGTTTATTATCATCTTACCTTCTGCCTCGCTTCTGCATACAGCGTGATTGTAACAGGAAACGTGACTTAATCACAAAATTGCAGGCCTTGAAGCAGCAGAGCTTGATTGTACAGCAAAGCCTCAGAAGGCTCGTGGCTGCTTCTCTGAGCATCGGCTGCATCACAGCCAAGCAGGACTGCTTGTTGATCTAGCGTTATGCTCTACACTCTGATTTTGTACTAATTCTTTGGTTGGAAACACTCTCTGGCCGTTCCTTTAAAACCCAAATTCCCATCTCACCCCGACCATGAAATGTTTCCTTTCTGTCCTAAGGAAATGATTCCTGGCCTCTCAACTCCACATGATCATATTTACTCCGCTTTGGCAGGAATCTGTTCTTCATACACTGCATCTTTTTATGTCCTCATTTCATAACATTCTAAGGTATACTGAAATTCCTTGGGGAAAAAATTGCTTTATTCTCGTTATATGCCCCAATTTGATAGTTCCTAACCAATAATTAGAACTCAATGAGTACTTATTGACTTTCATTCAATTTTATTTTATATAGTTTTACATTTTGTTTAAATAATTTTAGGAGAGGACTGTAGAAACCATGTCCTTTTCTTGTATGCAATACAGGTAACTGGAATCTTTCGAATGCTCTTACATGTACGTGGTCATGCATTGAATAGTCAGATGGCAATAAGTTTCAGGTACTAGAGGAAATATGCAGAGAAATTACTATAATTGTTAAACTCTCGGGTATATGCCTATTGGCTTCACAGCAAATAAGTAAGAATTAGTAGTCTTCTCTGGGTTCAGAGACCTATTTAATATTTTAGATTTTAATGTGCGATGAGCTTTACACCTTCTAAGATCTTTTTCAGTGCAATTTTGCAAATATTAATTATTCTGAACTTATCCTTGGAATTTGTATTTTTACATCTGCTGTGTCCTTTTGATTCATTGCTTTGATCTTTTTTAGGTTCAGCAATCAATTTTGGTTGGGGTCCTGATCATTCTGGTTAATTTAGTGAACTACAAGATATAAAATTATTGTTAGTAAAATATCCTCACATTTTCACAGTGGTAGGGGTCAGAGAGAGTTCTTACATGAAATATTTAAGAAACATCTGACTATAACCCAACCAGCATGTGGGGAAATTAGATTATTTCTCAGACTATTTTAACATCAAAGGTAGCTCAGAAGTGAAGGATAGTCATTAAAAGCTGAATTACTGAAAGTATATCTGGTTAGTGCACTTAAACACATTTCAGCAGACTAAAATAATTTAAAATCTGAAGTGTGATCTAGAATCACATATGTCAATTACTATGTTGTCTGTAGTATTAAAAATGCATGCAGCTGGAGGCTTTAATTATATGAGATTTCTCTGACTTACAAATGCTTTAGCTTTTTCTAAAAAGTCACCTTTTCAGAAATCCAAGGGAAAACATTTATAAAATGCATAGTGCCTTTTCCAATTACCTGTTATTGAAAGACAGAACAACACTAGAGAGTTATAAAAGAGAACTAAATATATGGTTTTGTATGAAAATTGAATAGAGTTTGCTGAAACTGATCATCTAGGAAAGAGTCCATTTTTTTGGTAGAACTTTTTGCCCTGCATTCCCATATCATTAAGACAAATGTGATCCAGTATGTTTTCATTTGAGCCAGTATAATAAAATAAGAGTTCTCCTACTATTATAGTTTTCAAATAAATTTCATACTTTTCACAAGCAGGTAAAATTTATTTTGTTCTTATTAATAAAAGCCAACAAATAAGAATTAATAGGCTATAGGTATTTGCATATACATACATATACATATTGTAAACATTTTCATTGTATATTTTGTATTTGTCCCAAGATGCTATTTTTATAAAATAATATTTTTTTATTATCTTGTGTGAAACTACATGTACTGAGTCCACATGTGTGACTTGTAGAAACAGCCCTGTAGTGACATCACCAAAATGTGGACTTGTATGGTTTGAATGTGTCTCCTCCAAAGTTCAGATTTTGAGACTTAGTGGCCTGTGTCATAGTATTAAGAGGTAGACATTCAGAAGGTAGATAAGTCATGAGTGTAGCATCTGTTTGAATGGCATTGTATGCCCTCATAAAAAATGACTGATGGAAAAATGTTTGCCCCTTTGCCCTTCCACTTTCTTAAGGTATAATGTTCCTCCCTTCCTGAAGATGCAACTTTCAAGATACTATCTTGCAAGCAGAAATTGGATCCCCACCATACAACAAGCCTTCTGGTACTTTGATCTGGACCCAGTTTCTAATACTATGAAAAATAAATTTCTTCTCTTTATAAATTATCAATTCTATGAACTAGGACATAGACCTTGAAAAATCATTAAATCTACCTTCCCTTAACACAAAACTAAGTCTAACTAAAACAATTATGTTCAGATCTTAGGGGATAGGTGGAATTATGAATATCAATCTTGTCTTGAGTTTTTAGTCAGTTTAGGTTTCAGATATACATAAGACACATATGTTTTTTAAATGGATATTTTTTGTAAAATCTGTATTACTCACAAAAGATCTAGTTTTTCTGATTTCTATTTGTTGAAATTGCCTTCTCCCTGCCCTCCCTCTTCAAGTGCTCATTCACATTAGAGCTTTTCACACTTCCCCAAGAAGCAAGCTGCATGACCCATACCACACTTGTGTGTTAGACTGGCTCACTAATTTGATAGTTTGCTCTTTGATAAGCAAATTTTTTTTATCTGTAATAATGAGTCTTTGTTGACTTTTGTGCAGAACCAGAGAGTGTTGGAATAAATCTCCTCTTCAAGTAGCAGGAGAAAATCAAATGTATTTCTCATTAAATAAAAAGTCAGTGTGAGTTTTCATAGTTTTCTTATTATCTACAACACATGTCTTAGGGGATCCAGAGTGAGGATTTGAAAAAAAAAAAAAAACCTAATTTTCTAAAGCATTTTTCAAATAATAGCTGTTCAGTAGAGTGCCACTGAAAAGGGTTTACCAACCAGATAGGCTATTGATAGTCTTTAAATGATAAGGAAAAGCACTACTCTACTCATCTACAAATTTGGTCTTTGGCCGACATTATTTTTATTAGCTTCAGGCCTTAATTTTCTATAAAAATGTAAGCACATGCAGTCATTTTTAATTGGATATTTATCCTATGTAACATTACCACTTTCCCCACTGAATGTGTGTATGCATTGCTCCTTCTTCACTTGCACAGACTTGCAGAGCAACAGGATTTGTTATGTTAGGTATTCAAGGGCCTAAGCCTGGGCTGAGATTTCTCTTAGGCAGCATTGCCATACTCCCACTTCCTTTGCTTCACCACCTCCTGCCTCTGAAGAACTTCAATTTCCCTGAATAATTTCCTAGATAAAGTAAAACTACTGCTCTCCAGAGAATTGTAAACTAGCATTCTAAGAGCAAATAATTTAATTATCTTCTCTAGTTTTTCTGCCTGTGCTATGGAAGTTGCCATTTTTTGAAATCATGGCCTTCGCCGCAGCATTTGTAGTGATCCTTTCTCAATTCAAATGATCATACAAAGGAATGAGTTGAGTATGGTTTGGGGGAGAAATGTGCCTGGAAAACTAAAAGCAGGCTGGGGACTCTGATCATTATGCTTACAGTAACCTAGGAAATTTTTAATCATAGAAATTCTGGGTTTTGCTTATTTGTTTTCTTGAGCCAGCGTCTTACTATGTTGTTCAGCCTGGGCGTGAACTCGCTATGTAGCCCAGTCACAGCAATCTTGCCACGGTCTCCTCAGTGCTGAGATTCAGGTTGTGTACCGCCATGCCTAGCTGATCATACAAATTCTGATCATCAGTTGTATAAAATTATATGTTTCAGCTTTACAGCATCCTCAGGAGTAGTAAAGAAAGGAATAATGAAATTTTTCTGAATTAAATTTAAAAAATTGATTGCGGCATTTACCTTAACATTTTTGATTTGTATTTTAGAAGGGGATTAACTCCTCAATTTTTTAAATTTCATCACTCAACAGCTAAAAAGGTTCATTGGGTCTCACCATTTTCTAAACTTACATACAGGAAGTTAAAATGATTGACAATTATCCCAAGAATATTCAGCATACCGCTGGGCCATGTAGAGTTGTCTTCACTTGTATGCTAATGTTCTTTCTGCTGTGGGAGGTTTTATTTTTTTTAAAGATAACAGTGAGTCTGAGAGGGGCTGATGTTAAGTAAATCCCTAAAATGTTAGTAACAAAAATACGACTTTGCTTCTCTCTTTCCATATTTTAATTTGTAGGTAAATCAACTGAAGTCATGCTCATGCTGTCTATCTAGGTGGACAACACCAAGGACAGAAAATGAGAGCTCCCATCCTCCCTGTCAGAATACAGAGTTCTCTCATTTGAAACCGACAGGGCTTGAAATCAAAGAACTGTGCATACAGTGTCAGTTGTCTATTAGCTGCTTAATTCGAAGCAAAGCTTTTAACCTCTGGGAGTATAGATTACTCACATACACAACACAAGAGCACGATCACTTCTTCATCTTCCTTCACAGAATTGCAGGTAGATGCCATTTATAAAATATAAATATACAGTTACTAAAGTGGAAATACTGTGGAATATCACCTGATCTAGAATGATTATCAGCATAGTATCTTGGCTTTTTAATGTTATCCAACATCCCATTTTACATATAATCCCATATTCATTTCCTGATTAAAATATCTAAGATACCTGTATACATGATTCTTAAAAGACCAGTTGTTTCTAATATTGAGTTGTAGACAAGTGACATAGCACTGGCCAAGCATTTTGGAGCCAAAATACATTAACTAAATCATATTCTGTTAAAATACATTTATCTCTGCTTTATAATCACTTTTATATTTTAATGATAGATAATCTATGAACTACTCTGCCAAAGAAGTTTCAGCTTCACTTTGTCATGTCCTAGAGGTAGGTTTTTAAAATATGAGTATGATTTGTTGGTGTGATTTTTATCCTTTATTGATTTCAATACAGGCAGGATCTCCTTAAACTGATAAAACTTTCATACATTTTAATAGATTCTACTGAACATATTAGATCTTTGTCACCAAATCCAGAAAGAAATGTGCATTTGATGGAGTATTTCTTCTTCCCAATAAATCTGTACCCTATTGATGTTGCAATGCCATCCTTTCAAATTTATGTAGCATATTTTATATCACAGCATAATAAGGGGTGTTTCATGTTTGGCCTGTATTACTCTACTTTGTGATTCCCTTATGAAGTAAATAAAGTAATTTGCCAAATGATCCTTGACTAGTGGTAAGGTTATATTCCAAAAATGCATTTAATACAAGTAACCTATCAAATATAAATTAGCAACATCATACCCTACAGATACTGATTATTCATCCTCCTGATTATGTGAATGAATGGGAACTGTGATTTCCTGGTGTCGTCTGCACTTAAATAAAATATCAAATAACATCTTGCTAACCTAAGAAAAGATATGATTTTATTCAAGATATAATTTCTCATATATTCATGTCTCTCTTGTGCCATTGTGAAATCAAAAAATCAAAATTCAAACTGCTGTAATTTGGTGACCTTGCATATATGTATACATAAATTTACACAGGAATATATGCACATATGTATTTATTCTTTAGAAATATCCATGTGTAGGTACTTTTTCCTTGTAAGTATTTTCTTCACCTATTTTTTAGAAATCATGCAGGCCTCATTTGATTCATGCAGCTGGTGATAAACCAGCACTTTCACAAACCTCACACGTGCATTTGGCTGTGTCAAGGGACACGATTCCGTTGTAACTGCATCCAAGCACACATCCACTTGTAAATCCTTGAGTGTTCTTGAAGCAGGCCACAGAGCTTCAAAGGACAGCTTCATAGGTGAGGTTCTAAATCAGTATTTTCCAGAGGTATATATACATACAACTTCTGTGCAACATTGTATATTGTTTCCAAAGATACAAAAAATAGGGTGCTCAGATTAGAAAATGTGCCACGTTGACATATTCAGGATACTTTCTAATATTCTGATTCTTGATGAAAAAAAATTGCAGATTGTAACTGTGTTAGCAAGGATACTAATATTCACGCATAGCATTATACATAAATTCCAGGTAACAATATATTCAAATACATATATATGCATTTCCTTTCTGGAAAAAAATACATACTATATGATTCCAATCGTATGACATTCTGGAATAGGCAGACTACAGAAACAGTGAAAAATCGGCAGTTACCAGATGTCCTAGGGGGGTATAGGATGAAATGTGGTACATAGGCAATCTTTAAGGCATGAAACTTTTCTCTATGATAACTTAGTGATGAAAACAAGACATTTTGCATTTTCAAAACACATGAATCTTACAGGACAAAGAGTGAGCACTAATATACACGAATATTATTTAGTAGGCCAGAGAATCCCAGAAATCCCAGGGATTTCTTAAATTACATTGTAAAATTACATTTGTAATTTACATTGTAAATTTAAGAAACAATCTCAGTGAGTAGGGTGGTAGATCTGTAGACACTGATGCAAGTAACTTAGGGACTGAGTGAAATGCACAGGGCAAAAGGAATTGAACATAAACGTGTACTCTAGTTGATAAAATAAGTTTCCACTTGGATACAGCTTTAACACTTCTGATACTGCTACTTATGTATGTAGAATTAGTCAATTAAGTCAATTGATGTCAAATGGCGGCAGCTGGGGTTCTCACACACTGTTAGAGATTGAATGTATACATAATCCAAGACAGGAGAAATAGTAGTGTACATACATGTATTTCTTTGCCCATTTGATGAAAGAGCCTGAAAGAAATGATGTACTAGTAGCGATGGGCACACATAGCAGCCAAATCTTAGATAGTAATATATTTTTTCAATAAAAAGTGACCCATGGTACCTAGAAGAAATAGCAGATTATAGAGCTGTGATGATCAATATGACAATGTGTCTAGAGTATATTAAAGGTCCAGAAAGTATATAAGCACTAAATACACACACACACACATGCACACACACTTTGCAGTATAGAAATGGTGCACAGGAACCTTCTAAAAGAGCTTTCAATGTCCAATGGTCAGTGCTAGAACAATTTAAACAACAAAGTAAGTAAAATTGTATAAAATTATTGCCCAAAATATAAAACAAATATATGTGAGTCTATACAAGTTTTAAGTAAATAATTGAATAAATGTGGGAGAAGTGGAAATCTCCCATGGAGAAGAATTCGAAATATTTTGTGTTGATACTTTACTCTCAGAAGGAAGAGAAATCCCCACTCCTTGGTAGGGGCTGCACTTGATAACATCCTTCCAGAGAATCCAGGACAAAAACAAGAGTTTTAAAAAGTAACTTTACAGTGGAGAAACAAAACAAATGCTTCCCAGCCAGGTGATAAAGGACAACATTAACAGTCATAAATCATTTTGCCAGTTTTTACCCTAATGTGATGCAGTGAAAATGGTACTTTATTTTAGTAACCTTCCTCTCCAAATTTCTAACCTCGAGCCAACCACGAGAAAAACAAATTCCAATAGAGGGACATCCTACAAATTTTTTGACCATTCTGCCTCGAAGTTGTCAAGGCCATAAAATATATGGAATATCTAGAGAACTGTGATAACCAACAGATGCCTATGGAAGGAAAGATAGCAATTAAAATTAATGTGGTATTCTGTTTGGGACCTCTTTGCAGAAAAAGACCATTAGGGGAAAAACTAATGATACATGAATAAAGTCACAGTTTTGGTTAATAATAATTAATATTGGTTCACTACTTTTAACAAATGTATCAAGATTATGATATATAATTATTTATTTTATGAAATCTGTGGTTCTATTCCTGAATTGATTACCAACTCAGTAATTGTTTTTCTGTTCAAACTTCTAGAATGGAACATGTTGTCTGCTAGATTCTCCCACTACTGAGCATAGTGGAGTTTTGAGGAGGAGGAGGGTGGTTAAGCAAAACTGATTCAACTGACCACCAGTTTGGTACCCAGGAACTTGTGGGGATTGGTGTGGCTCCACAGGACTTAGCAATAGTGACATAAACATGTGATCAACTAAGTGTAGCATTTGTCATAAAGTTATTACTTAAGAAATATGATTTTAATTTTAACTGATTAACTCTAAAATACCATACTGGTTTTCACATAGTGGTTATAAAAAACAAAGTTTTGATTTCAAGAAATACTTGCTGAGCTCTTTTTTTTTTTTCCCTTTCTAAATCCCGTGAAATGCTCCCCAATTAAGTTCCTTCTACTGCGGTGATAGTTTTTATTCGCAATGTAATAAAGGCAGAGTGAGTCACTATAATATTATATTCATTATACTTATAAGGAAGGTCTTATAAGAAAATGTCAAAATACAAGTGAGAGAAGAAACTGTTGAGAAGATAACAATTTGCACTTAACTTTGATCGATGGTTAGGACTTAAAAAATACAGAAGGGTACATAGATTTTATTAGAACAACTGCCTGAGGTAAATGTCAAAGTTATGAAGGTGCTTTTTGTATTGTAAAAGTACTGGTAAATCTAAGATGGTTGGAGTGCAGAGTTTAGGGAGAAATACTGTGAGAAAGGTTAGAATTAAGACAAAGTGTTTCTGGAATTGTCAGTTAATCCATTTGGAGCCAAGTTCTACATGCAAGCTGAGTCCTGTAGAAAGGTTTTCATCTGACTTGGACTTTAGGAATATATCTCTGACTTCCTCTGGTTCAAACTCTAAGTAACTTATTTATTTTTTTCTGAGATAAAGATAATGAAACCCATCTGACTGAACGTTCATGAACATAATGTAAAATAAACATGAAATCCATTGTGATTTACAAAGTAATGTGTATTTGTCTCTCCAAAGAATGAAGTGGTATTTGATACTATTAATATAGAAGTGATGAAAATAGTAAAAAACACTTCTTGAATGGTCAAAACTTTCCAGTATTGTAAGTTAATTATGATTTGTATGAATTATACTTTATAATTATCAGGGCAAGTGCAGCATTAATATGAATTTAAAATAGTAAGAGTAAAATTAAAGGCATATAATTTAGTTCAAATGTGACATTTTGACAACCTGCAAAAATCGCAAGAAATAAATGGTTTTCAGAGTGAGAAATATAATAAAGATTGGTGGATTATTTAATAATTTAGAGAATTTGTATTGGAGTTACTGCCAGATGGGAACAGTGTTCTTGGTAACTGGTTACATTGTATAGTTATGTTACTGACTAGAGAAATTTAAACTAAAAGAAAAAAGTCACTTTACACCCTTTATTATACAGAAAGGCACTAATGCCTAATATGGTATAAAGTAAAAGGAATGGTTACTAGATTGCATGAGATTCCCAGGCTTAATATAGTTAACATGTAGCTAGCCCTTGCTACATTTTTTTTTTTACATCCAGTTGACTTTCTTTGAGGTTAATAATCTAAAGTTGTTATTCAATTCTATATTCAATATTTTTAAAAATTAGAAAATTTATATATAACATATTTTTTATGGCCTTGACTTTGGATAATTATATATGAAAGATCTCTTAGGCCATAAAACCACATGTTCTGGACTTGGATAGAGGGAATGAAAATGTATAACTTTTAGGAAAATATTTATAGTTCAGCTATATTTTGTTGTTCTTTGAATCTGTGGAATGTTATTTGTGAAGCACTTATTTTCAGAGTTAAGTAAATAAAAATCATGTTCTCCTATTTTCTGAGTGAGCTTTTACCTCATAAAATTGGAGTGACCTGGATTTTGACTCCTTGCAATTTTTTTAAAGGAATAAAATAAACCATACTTTTCTTAGAAAATAAAAGGCAAGTTCAAGTACCTATGCTTGGCAGGATACACTTGATCAATATAAATGAGTAAGAAAGTATAAACCAATTTATTTAATGTGTCTAAGAAAATAATACATTCCACATAGTGCTATTTTCAAGGTGATTCTGCTTAATTAAAAAATAACTATACCAACAAAATTCAAAGACGATAAGCTTAACTTGATCCTTCATCATTGTAAAAATGTGATTAAATATCTTAACAGGTTTTCTGCATGTTTTTACTCTTGTTGTCTTTTTGATATAGTTGTTACCAAAGTGTGTGTAATAACAGAAATTCTTAAACACATTTAACGTGGTCTGGATAATTTATAAAGTATGTGAATTTTTTTTCTAAACTTGTAACAACTTGACATTGTTAAGCAACACTAAAACATTTACTTACTCAAACACAAAGATACAAAGACATCTTTAGAGATGAGAAGGAAAAGAGTGGGCAAATTAAAAAAATAACTACTTATTTACACTTATGGTTTCTCATATCAGAGAAACAATTCAATGTGTACTGATAAGTGTCTCATTTATTTCACTTAATAGTGTGTTCTCAAGGAACATCCATTTACATACAAATGACTCTAGTTTATCCTTTTTATGGCGGTGTAGTACTCCATTGTGTAGAAAAACCACATCTTCTTTAGCCATTCATCAGTTGTTGGGCATTTAGGTTGTTTCCAAGACTTAGCTATTACAAATTGTGCTGCTATGAACATGGTTGTGCATATATTACTGTGATATGATGATTTTAATTCTTCTGCGAAGAAGCCGTTTTCCCTAAATGTTAAAATAGAGTTAACGTTAATCCAGAAACCCCATCACGGGGTATATATTAGAGGATTTACAATCAGTGTGTTGAAGAGAATATAGTTAACATGTAGCTAGCCCTTGCTACATTTTTTTTTACATCCAGTTGACTTTCTTTGAGGTTAAAAATCTAAAGTTGTGCTCAAGGTGGCATCCTTCACAATAGGCAAATTAT
>PVJO010015132.1:0-46057 GCA_004026905.1 Hystrix cristata | reverse complement strand
GAGTTGGTTTGATATTTTCTTTGTATGAGGTTACAAAAAGTTAGGTAATAGCATCCTCCTTGGGAATGTCTGTTTCTGCGGTTTCTTCTGGGTATATGTGTTTCTTGGTTCTTATAACCTTTAGTCCTCCATGGTTATTTTCAAACACAAGGTCATGGTTAGCTCTATTTGGTAATGGTGACTTCAGAGAGGGGAAGGTTAAAAAGAAAAAAGCTAAAAGAGGGACAGTGGGAGAAGAAAGAGGAGGAAAAAACAAACATACAGACAGCCAAAAAAAAAAAAAAGAGTGTGGGTGGGAGAACAGCACAAGATAGTGTCACCAGAGAGGAGGCATAGATTTTATGTATGTTGATGGGTTCAGACCTTGCCGGCGCGCGGGCCCAGGTCGCAGTCCTTTGTCCCAGCGCGGGCCCTCTCTCTCACCTGATTGAAAAGTCCCGCGGTTAGCAGGCGCCTCCGCGCCGCTTTTGGGTGTCCAGGGCGGGACGGAGAATCTCTCTGTCGCCCCGGAACGGATGGCACAGGGCGGGCCCAGGTCGCAGTCCTTTACAAAAATGTAGTGATATCCACTGTGTTGCAGATACTGGAGTGGCCCTAAAGAAGGTAATGGTGTGGTTCCCATTCTCCAGATTTTTATAGCCCCATAGAATAGCAGGACAGGGTCACAACATAAAATAAGCATGATGATGTTGTACAGAGTAGAAAGGAAGTTATGTTACAGAGATGTTCAGGGAAAGACTTCATGAAGTAGTGATTCCTGGGTAGATATTTTAAGAAAATCTCATAAGGTGGACACAAAGAGAAGGTGGATGGAAGAGAGATAATGATGTCAAGTCATAGGACAGTAATGCTGCATGAGTGTGGGTGCTCGGTATTGCTTGGCATTTCTATGATGCTGTCTGGAGAAGAGGGAGAAGGATTGAAGTAGGTGAAAAGCAAATGTGGCAGTAGTGAAGAGAAAGGACGGGTTCAAAAATGACGCTGAACTGTCCTGTATAGGACCTTGGATTTTGTTACTGGTTGATGGCGACACTGAATGTTTTGGGGCGTGGCACTTTACGATCAGACTTTCATTTGGGAAAGAGTATTTGCGATTGGCTTATGAAGACTATATGGTAGTGGAAAGAGTAATGCTAGTTTGAGTGATGGGTTGATTTTCTTGTGTAAAATTTTCTGTTTATTTATAAATATGTTACCGTATTTAAAAATGGCAGCAAATTGAAAATATCTTTAGTCCTTAGTAGAACTAAGTCATTGTTGCTTTTATAGTTTGAAATTATGCATAAATAATAGCCATGAAAAATTGAAAAGATTTGTCAGTGAAGTTAAACCACTAAAGTTCTCACAAAAGGCTTGTACCTATAATTTGCTATATAATGTGGACTATAACTTTAGAAAAATGTAAAGAAAGGAATTTTTATGTGTATACATCTAGTTATTTAGAGAAATTATGTGTATTTGAAAACAACTGAATTATGGTACATGATAATGTACTTAGTATTTGTTGACTTTGCATTTGAAACTTCAGATTTTTCATTGATTCAAGTTATGAAATAAGTGACCAATATTTTTCTGCATAAATTTCAATCCTGCATCAAGAATGAATGGACATATATGCCAGGCAAAAGTTAAATTGTCATATATGCATACAAAATTGTAACTTTGCAAAAATATGTATATAAGAGATCATTGCAACTCACATAGTTGGAAAAACACATTAGAAATAGCTTTAAATTGTCTCAGAAACAATATGACACGTAAGTCTTTCTACAAACTTGACTTTGGTACATAAATTCTTATTTGTTAATTATAACAGGATCAAAAGTCAGAGATGAAGAAATTATAATGTTCAGAGTATTGTGAGGGTATAAAATATTAGATTGGTTTATCTTTTAAAATTTGAACCTAAGATTTTGTTTCTATTTAAATACATATGGTAGGGTACAAGAGTTATAAACATAGGTGTATGTACCATAACCAAATAAGCAAATAATGATGAGTTTCCATTAGCCATTGTCTGGATTACAAACTAATACACAGGAAAAGGCCTCACTCCTTACTATTAGAAAATTTTAAAAAAAATTATGTAGAATATTTGTCATTGCACATAGTTTTAGGATTGCAAGATTATTATTTTGCATTTGATGCTAGGTTATATTCCAGTACTTGGAGATTATTTTGGGGTGTTAGAGGTTAAGATGAATTCGCTCTTTTTGATTTTTATAAAAAAAACTTTTTAGTAGAATCTGTTAATCACTCTTTTTTTTCCTTACATAATTGAATGTACCTCATTACTTTAAAGGACATTTTTAAAGGAAAATGTATTATTACTTCATGTGAAACCATCATAGGTTTTGTTAAGGGAATCACTGGTGACATGTTTCAAAGCAAAAATTCTTCTATGCTTATTTTTTACTCCTTAATGCGATTTCAGGTGTATTTTAACAAGTGGGGTTTCCCCAATGATTCATTTAAATAAGTGAGTGGGCTGAAAGGTAATACTAACTTGTCTCAGCACTGTCCTATTTTACTCTGCTGGGTTATTAGCTGCTTTTTAAATAGAACCTGGGTGTGTTGGAATCAGTGGGTGGAGGTACAGAAGGCAAAGGGTGGGGAAAGGGCCATTAAAGAAAATACCAGTTAAACCTTTGGTGACCTATTGGGAAAGCCTACTCAGATTTTACTGTCCTCAATTTTAACCATTTAGTGTTTAAGCTCACTGATTTTTGCTTTGCCAGGTGTAAGTTTCCAAAGATTGTATATAGATAAATAAGTAGAAAATATATTTTCATCAGTTAATTGAAGTTTTAAAATATCAAGCTATGTGCAGATTAGCCTGTGGAATCAATTTCTCATGTGTGTGGGATTGAAGCTGTTAGAGCCATCATCACTGAAACTATACCTTCCTACAAGTAATAGCAATAAGTGCCTATGGAATATATTAGTACAACAATTCCTCTGATTTACAATTATTAATGTGTGTTTGATTGCAAAATTATTTGAATAATATAGACACCTGGCTTCTCATCATATATAAGGACTAATTAGGGATTTCTAATGTGACTTAGATTTTTTTTTATTTTATTTTAAAGCAAGAACATGTATTGGTACATTTTACATATAATGGTTACATTCATCACATTTATTTTTTACCTGTACATGATTAGATTTTTTTTAATTAATATGATTCATTTATACTTAGCACATCTTTTTTTTCCAGCAAACCAATGACATATTGCAAATTTCCTACATCTATGCTGTTAATTTTTTTTTTTTCTACTACCACAGCGTCTATAACTGCTACAGGAGGTAGACGAAAATGTAGTTCACCTTGAAAATGATCCGGCTCAGGGAATAAAGAAATTGGGTCAAGCTTAAAATAAATGCAGGTACAATGACAAAAAGTTTTAATAAAATTTAAAAATATTCAGAGCATTGGTTTCAGGCTACTTTTGTTCTCTATCCTATCAGGGTATTAATAATTTTTAATTGAGACAGTGCTAATTGTGTCTTTTCATTTTGATCAATGTTTGTATAAAACATTTTTGTGTTTTCTTTCTTTTTCCTTTTAACTGTAAATGTATATTTTTGGTATGGCAAATGATTCTTAAATAGATCATTTTGTCCTTTGGAAATCTTAAATATCTTTAGACATGATGTAAAATTCCTCTGTCGTAGCTCTCACTTTGACTCATTTAATGCGTGGCATTTAACAGTGTATCATTAAATCATAGGATTGATAATGAGTTGAAAGTTCATATAGCATTAACAGTATAGTAGATTCTCATTTGTCTCGTGTCACTGGGGAATAACATGTGCTGAAGAAGAGAGTTTTTCTTTTAACTGAAACTTACTTGTTTAACCAGAAAAACTTAAAACTTGCCAAAAACTTATCTGGAATACACTCTTTTAAGTAGCAGGGTGGAGTAGCTGTGTATTTTTTCTTAATGTCACGAATATTCTGAATATCATGCAGGAAGACCATGGGTTTGCTGATTCGTATTTGTTCTCTTTGTTGCTTGTTTTAAAATGTCACCTACATACCTCTATTTGATAAACCTAGTGTCCTTTAAAGTTCCAGGTTTAAGGTTTGTGGTAGCACAGTGTTTGAACAGATTCATAAACTCAGGCACCTGTGTAAGACATGTGGCTCTGTGTAGGCTCACTGCCATCTTTTGGTGGATATCTGGCTCTGGGCTCCTGCCATTGAGGAGATCCTGTCCTTCATCTGAAGTTAGCACTTTGAATGTTGCGGCCCTATTACTGCTGCTTCCAAATATTTTCTCCTTAGTAGCCATTGCTTGTGGTCCAGGAATGTTTTCATTCACTTTGTGTGCTCTGTGGTGTCAGGGTGACCACCTGCAGTTTTCTCTAATTGTTGCTAAAATGGGCAAATTGTGTAATCTCTTTACATTTTAACAAATAAAGGCAAAGTCTTTTTTCCACCTCATGCCTGTTTGTTTTAAAGCAGTGTTTTGTAAAGTAGAACACAAGCATAGTGAAAGTATCTGAAGTGTACTTTAGTGTGCCATAATGACATTTGGTTTGAATCTTATATTTAGAAATCAGCTTCCACTATTTTCCTTGTATCTAATGGGAATTATCTTTGTTCCAGGCCGTGCTTTAAGACGACTACAGGGAAGAACACATTTTCTTCTTGCTGTAGAAATTGCAATAGAAGTAAGTAGGGGGAACTGCCAGGATATGTTTGTCTCCACAAAACAAGCAGAACAAATTTCCGTGAATCAAAGCCACTAAGTATAGTTTTCAGAGATGGTAGGACATAGTTACTCTCCCTAGAAAAATACCCCAAAAGCTGGCACACCCACCGGCCACTAGAAAAATGCTCAAGTGTACACTAGGTCAAACCTGTATGTTTCACTCTTCATACTGAGCTATTAAAGGGGTGGAAATCTTCTATAGCTATAATCTTTTTTTCCCCTTTTCTATTTTTCGACCTCCCACATGCTTGGTCTTTAGTTCTGCTTACTGAGAGTCTTGAGTCTATAGCGACACCTACACATACTGTCTCCGCAGTGGCTGATGGTTTGCAGATAACTTGTGATTCAGACCCCTAAGAAACATCTGTAAAATAAACATATAGCATGATGCATACTTTAGATAAATCACGGAAAGGGCAGAATGATGAAGAATCAGAAACCTATTTTTTTTCTATTATTGATGTTGCTTTGAGATTACATGAGTAAAATGTTCTTTAGAGAGGTTTATGTCACATTCTGTCACTTGGGGAAATATCTCAAGTTGTTTTTACAAAGTCAGTTAGTGACCTTTTAAGGATAAACAGAGCATATACACCTTAGTGTGATTAGGTCAGAGGAAATAAAGATAGATAGCAGATATCTGTGATGTGATCTAGTAAGCAAGTTAATGTTAAAACTGCTTTTAATCTGTCTTTTTTGAAATGTTTGGTATAATTTTAAAAATTTCCTTTTGCTGTTCTCTCAATTACCTTCTAGAAATTTCTTATCACTTGAAAGATTAATGGCCACCACTTTGTTAACTTGCAGCATGTTTGAGGACTCACTGAACATTGCATTATTAAAGCAGAAACCTCCAGCAGGCCTGAAAAAATTGAGCTCTGCATAGCTCAGCTTCTGAGCTCACCTCTTACCCACGGAATCTGCAGGGTTCTCAAATTCATATTTGAAATGCAAGCTGCAGATGAGAAATGGGTAATATACATTGCATTTTCAGTGAATGTGTACACCAGATTTCTCAGCTATACCTTGTGGATAGGGGGCCACAACTGAAAATTACTAAATTTAAAATGCTAGAAGATTCAAAGATAACCTTTCTTTTTTAGGTAGAGTGATTTATACTACAGATAACTGGAGGGGTGAAAGACTGATTCTCTTTGCAAGGATTCAGTGCCTTATTTTAACCTTGCAGTACACCTCTGAGGGTAGTATGATTATTTCCATTTTAGAGGTGATGAGACAGAGTCCTACAAACTTATCCAGGGTCATAGAACTAGAAAGTGATAGAGCTGGTGAGTTTAGTGACCCACACCTATGATCCTAGCACTCTGGAAAGCTGAGGTAGGAGCTAAGTTTGACACAGCCCTGGCAACTTGGTGACTTAGGGAGACCGTGTTTCACAATAAAAAATTTAAAAAAAGAGCTGAAGATGTAGTTCAGTGCAAAGACCTTGGGTTCAATCCCTGGTACTACATAAAGTCAGAAACAAAATAGAGAAAAATGAAAGAAAGATACAGAGAAATAAAGAGAAAGAAAGGAAGGAAACAGAGCCGAGGTACAACTTATACTTTATGTAAGAGTGAAACACACACACACACACACACACACACACACACACACACACAATTCCCCAACAAATACTCATTGGAAGATTCATATATCAAGAAGAAAGCTTTTTGTCAGTTCAGCCATTTATTTGAGAACCACTTGAGACTTTGCTTTGAAATACAATTTAAATAGGCATTACTTTGAGCAAGGTGAAATATACTTTTATTAATGAAGAGCATTATTGAGTCATTGAAACTAATAATTTTATGAAACAGCATCATTTTAAAAAGCAATATGCTGTTTAATGAGTGGTATTTTACTTCACTCATAAAAGAAAGTTCAAACGTCTGGAATATTTCTTAAGCAATATAGCATTCATACACAGAATGATGTTTCTCCCTTATGTCTCACAGGAAGTAGTGTATACTTTGAAATGTATATGAAAATCTTTACATTCACACGTATATTTTTATTTCACTGAGCACATGAACAAAAATCATATTATTAAAATGAAAAATTTCTTGATAGGCAATTCTCCGTGATAAAATTTTACCAAGTCTTTAAGAACCCATGATTTTAATGTTATTCCTCCTAATGATTCCTATATAAAGTTGTAGAGATTTTGGTGGCTCACATAGACATAGTTTCATTCCGCTTTTTCAAGGTTCCTTTGGGTGCGGAATATTGCTAATACACTGTAGCAGGGAAGTGATCAAGGTATGTGTAGTGTCTAAAGAAAATTGAGATTCTGAATATGAATGTACTTTCTTTTAAATATAGACTCAGTAGCAGTGACAGCTGGTAAATTTAAAAATGGATTAATATGAGAGTTACAGAATCAGAGAACTTCCAGAGTGGAAAGGCCCTTATAAATGAAAGGCTCTTGTAGTAGAAGTCTTTCTCAGGAAACGAGTTCAGTTATTGTTCAAGACCAGAAGTACAGGTCAAACGGGCATTGAGGTTATTCAGTCATACTGACAGCCAAATCAGCCAGGAAGTGAATGATCACTGAGGACAGGGCTTTGAGCTTCTTGGGGTAGGAGATCAAACTAAGAGTCGTAGTGGAAGTAATGTTAGGGCATGAGTGAACCAGACATCACACAAATAGACACTTTAATTTCTTATTAACATATTATGAAAATTTTGATAACAAAAGTAAGATTTAAGCGTTAATGCTTTTAAAAAAGTGGAGTAAGTATTTTTAAAAAATCATGTGACTGGATTACTTTTTTTTAGTGTAAAATTTAACCTTATTTAAATACCATATATATGTATATATCTAAAAAAATATAACTTTTTTTGGTTGTATCCGAAGGTTTGAATACCCAATGAGTGTGCTCCTTCTTGAAGCGTTCTATGGAGGCTCCCATAAGCAGCTGGTGGACCTGCTCCAAGGGGAGTTAGCAGACTGTGTCCTCTATACCCTCCCTGCAAAGAAATGGCACTGGAGAGCGAGGACAGCAGCTCTGTATTTCTCTCAGAACGTTCCTGTCAGCGAGCATTACAGGTAACTGGAGCTCAGAATGCATTTTTTAGTTTGTTTATAATGTACTTGTTATCAGGATATTGCTTCTCTGTTATCATCTTGGAGAATTTCTCCAACTGTGGAATTAATTTCTTTGGAGGCAGCAGAGGAGTAAACTCATACTTTCAGGACACCTGGTCAGTAAGAAAGTGACTTTCTCTGTGCATGACATTTTTTGAATTAGGATGCAAATTGAATGTGGGCATTTTATTGTTGTTGTTGTTCTTTAACCTCTGATACTTTTTTTGATACTTTTAAAAAAGTGATGATACTGTTTTAGTTATTTCCTTTTATTTGCTCAGTGCTTGGGGCCAGGATGGAAACGATGGATGTACATGACCAGGGCTTTGAAGACTGTTGAGCTGGAGGTGGATGTGTAGATTGTGAGGTACATAGAACTCAATTCTGAATTCCGACTTCTTCGACAGTAGGCCCTCAGGAAACCTATTACAAGGGGTTATGGGACACACTGAGAAAATAGAAGTACTGAGCACATTTTTTGTGGGTGAACAGGTAGAATGGAATCTCCTTGAAGGTCTATCCCTTCTTACTCTGTGTTCTTAATGTGCTTCTGTGTGTCTCCCTTTTGTTAAACAGTGGAAGACCAAAATAGTGTGGTTTATGGACGTGATGCTCTTGCCATTCTGAGCCACTCTGCGCAGGACTGTATTGATTTAGGGAGGAGTGAGGAGCACCAGGCTCTTAGAGGAAGGCAGGTTGCCAGCTGCAGATAGCCTGGTTCCAGCAGCTGTACCCATTTGCTGTGTCTGAATTGGACCAACCACAAAAAAGATAGCAACTTGCGATGTAAATATGTATAGGCTGCTATTCATTGTAGTAATTTTGGGGATTCAGAGAATAACCCAAAACCATGCATAGTGTCTGAGAATTCACATTGTTCGCTAGACTAGCAGTGAGTACCCGATTCACGTTACGTGGGGTTTTAAAAATAAAATGCTATATTAATGTATACTGAGAATTACTTATTTTTCAAATCTAAAATGTATTCTTTCTTATGTAATTTTGTTTTTACATTTTGATATCAATGGTGAATTTTTTTTTTTTTTTTTTTTTGAGACAGGGTCTCACCATGTAGTCCAGGCTGGCCTTGAACTGGTGGTGATCTTCCTGCCTCAGCCCTCCAAGTGCTGAGATTATAGGAATATGCCACTATGCCTGGCCCACTAGTGAATATTACTGATTTACTATTAGCATGAAAATTTCGGTGAATGTGTTTATATAAAGTTGTAAAGACAATGATAAGACTGCTGGTGTGTTAAAATGTGACTCTTTCTAGTTGCTTTCCCATTAAATTTGATTATATTTTTGCAGCGCCGATTGTGTTGTATTATTTAAGGTCAAATAATCCAGTTGAGTGTGTGCCAAATTTCTGTTTAACATTGCTATTCAATATAATAAATTTCTACAGTGATATGAGCATTGAAACGAACCTATTCTGTGTCTGCTGTTCGAGTTTATTTTGATTCTTCTATTTTTCTGAATTAAGTTATATAACAGATACTCGACTGGACAGTGTGCACACACTTCTGTGTATAGGGCTTCTCTGGCCTCAAGACTGAAGCGTTCGAGGCTAAGGGTCATCATACTCTTTGAAGCAGTCTTATTAGAGAGGTGGATTTCTGAAAGATCATTATTTAAAATGTTGTTCTTTGCTAGCTGTAAACTCTGCCAAACTCAGCATCCATCATCTCGCAAGGCCAGCCATTTAATGTGTGCAGCTTGCTATACAGCTATGTTAATGCAATCAGAAATCTCCCAAAAATGTATGTATGTCACCATTTTAAGTATTTGATCAAAGATAACTTATCTACTCCTTACCAAATAGATTTTTCGAGTACTTTTGCAAAAATAGTAGCAGATTGAAATTTTGAAGTTAAAAAATATGCTTACTCAATCCTAGATTGAAGTACAGTAATAACTTTTCATTGCAGTTAGATACATGTGATCTCTATGGAGACTTTCAAAGATATAAAATGTATTTGCATCCTAGTTACTTATTCTCTTTGTACATTTTGCAAATAAAATCATCAAAATTCATAAAGGTAACATGATTAAGCTTTAATAGTGGCTGTTATACAAAATGACTCAAGAAGTAGGAATGTGTCTGACCAGAAGGACCTTGAATGTAGGCGTATGTGTTATTTTTTCAGCTTTTGCACATGTAGTTGATGACCTAAGTTTATTGTGCAGAAAATATTTAATTATTAAAAGAATAAATGAGCTTGGGATTTAGCTCAGTGGTTAGAGTACTTGCCTAGCAAACACAAGGCCCTGAGTTCAATCCCTGACACCAAAAAAAAAAGAAAAAAAAGTTTCTCTCTAAAAGAATAAATGCTCCAGCCTAAGTAATCAGTTTGCTTCTGTTGTATCTTGGCAGCCAAAAGAATACATCATGATTTACATTACAGCTATTCAATTTTTTTACACATTACAGAAGCTCAACAAGTTAGTTTTTTCTGATAATTATTCTAATTCTTAGATATAAGTCTTTGCTTAGTGGAAACTTCACAAAATGCAGAGCAAGGCTTCTTAGGATGGAGATTGAGGAGAGGGCTTAAGCTTTGTGTTCTGAAGTGTAGGAGTCATTGAGCCAGGGTCAAACATCTCCACTTTCTTAGAGTGTACCTTAGACTAAGAAGCCAGGATATTTCATTCCATTTTCTTCCTGCAGTAGCCTTAGTGAACTGATAAAAAAATCACTGTCATTTAAAAATGAGTTTTTCACCCTCAGATACTTATAATTATGTATTTTACTCAGTCTGAGATATTGTAGTAGTTAATGGTTGTTGCCTACCTAACAGCTTTTTTTCCTTATTAACAGAATCACAGTTTTCTTTGGGTAACTAAGTACCCAGTTCTTGGTGGTGAAGCATGGAGTGACCTAAGTTGTTAATGATAATCTCATTCTTTTTTGCCAGATTTCTCCAACTTCCCTTGCAGCTAGGGTTGGTTAGTCCTAAAGTTATAGCAAATCAGACTTAAGGAATGACCTCTGGGGATTCTTTCAGGGAAGTAACTAATTTTTTCGTTTTTAATTGTAAAAAGAGAGAGCCACGTCTTTTCTGCACTTAACTATAGCTGTGATGCTCTTAGACATCTAGAATGCTTTAGGAAATGCAGCCAGTTCCTTTTAAGCCTGAATTTAAACAACAACAACAAAAAAAGAAATTTGTAAGGGCCCCATATAAAGAAGGATCTGGAAAATACAGTGGTAAGCTTGCTTTGAAGAACTGACTTAAAGAGTGTTATACTTTTAGAAAGAAATAGTGTAGTTCTCACCCCAAGGAAGAAAGCTCCACCTCTCCCTCTCTCCCTTCTTTCCTCCCTCCCTCTCACCTGCCTGCTTCCCCTTCCCATCTTTCCCATCCTTCCCTCCCTCTCTCCTTGCCTCCCTCTTTTCCTCCCTCCCTCCTGTCCTTCCTTCCTCCCTCCCTCTCTGCCTGCCTCCCTGCTTTCCTTCCTTCCTTCCTTTTTGAGGAGTATTGAAATCTGTCTGTAGTTGTAGTTTCAACTATTTTATTTCATAACTATCATGTATTTCATTGTTACTTTTTATTTAATTTAGACATAAAACAAAAATACGTATTATCAGAGTGTCATGTGATGTTTTGATACATTGTGTGATGTTTAAATCAGATTAAACTTACCTGTCTTCTGAAATACGATTTCTTTGTCATAAACACATTCAGAATCCTTTCTTCTAGCTTTTTGAATACTGTATACAGGACGTGGTCTTTATCCACAGCCACCCTCCCGTGCCACGGCACACCAGAACTCCTTACCCCTATCAGAAGTTGTCTATTTACAGAAGATTCTCCAAGGCATGGTACTGAAAAAAAGTGAGGTGCACAACAGTGTTACTACATGCTCCCCGTGGTGTAAAAAAAGTGGCATAAGAAGAGGTCAGTGGAAGAGTGTCCTGGGATGAAGAATAACATTGGCCTGGGGAGGAGTGTAGGAGAGGCTCTCAGTGGCCCACCGGTGCCTCGTGGACCTCTCCTTGTACCTCGCCAGTGTCCTGTTGCCTGTGTTTTCAGCTCTGCCTAAGAGAGTGGCCGCTTTGCTGTGTGTACAGCAGTCTGGGAGCAGCCTCCTACAGTGGTGCTCATCCTGAAGTGCAATATGTGTAGGAGAGAAGCCTTCAGCAGAGATTCCTAAAAAACCCAGTGTGTCAGAAGTATGAAAATATCATTCGAAATAACTTGTGGACAAAAAAAGAAATCATCATGTGTACTGAAAAATAGAATTGAATGTGAGTTGCATCCAGAGTGACAAACATATTTACATCATGTTTAGTAAGTTTATTTTTATTATATTGTTTTTTTTGTTTGAGATCTGCAGGGCCCTCCAATGCTCGTGTCCCAGATAAGAGCCCCTTTTAGTTGGATCTAGGAATAGTACTGGGAAGGAAACAATACGGAGAAGAATGGAAAATCATGAAATGAAAGTATATATATAATGGAGATGAACAAAATCAAAGTAGCTACTTTGAAATAATAAAATGGATAAACTATAGGCAGGATTTTTTTTTTTTAGACACAAATTGAAAAAGAATATAAATACAAACATAACACAGTCCAATAAAATGAGAGATGCTCTGAATACTTACTAACTTTAACTTAGTCAAAATGGATACTTTCATAGAAAAATGTAACTTATAAAACCTCATTCAACATGAGGTAGAACGTCTGAATGGACTTACAGTCATTCAAAACTCACTGAAAGGTAGAGGTGGAGTTTTGAGCAAGGCTGATTTACTGGCCTTGTGCCTCTTTCCTTTCCAAACTTGTGTTTTGTGAGGTGGAGTGTCTTCCTTTTTAAGTTGTGTGTTTCTTTTAGTCATACAAATCCTAGCTGTTAATAGGTACTATCATTATGGTACTTTCCCTCCCTGAAATGAGTCTTTTTAAATGTCCATGGAGGAGAAAAATAAATAGCAGATAGAAAATAAATTGAGAGAACATGCAGTCAGGTATATGATGCATAAAGTGATGTTAGAGCCTACTGTGATACTTCATTATTCATGCTTCTGGTACAGTTTGTGTTTTCCTTAATGGTACCATGACTGAGGTCTTTTTCTAAGCAGATTCTTTGTCATGGAATATGTGACTTTTTTTCCCCCTCAAGTGAACTATTTATTCTGAAACATTGAATCTAATGTTTTCAAAATGACCATTTTTAAGTGATGTGAGTTACCTATTTTTGCAGTTTGTAGCCCTTGAGAATAAACATATGAGTAAACTAGTTGATATAGTTGATTTATTAGTAAGCTGGTGGCTTCTCAAATAGTTCTTACTTGCAAATTAGTGGCTTTTCATTGCCTGACAGATATTTTAAATGATTGCCTTTTGATTAAATTATAACTTTCTGAATAATTTTATCCTGTTTTAATTATGAAAACATCTTTTTTATTACTGCATATCATACTTGGGAAAATTAAAGTAAAAGCTGGGCATGGTGGCACATCCCTGTAATCCCAGCACTTCAGAGACTAGTGGGTTTGAGACCAGCCTGGGCTAAATAAGAAAACCCTGTCTCAAAAAAGAAAAACAAAACAAAAAAGAACAAAATCAGAGGTAAATGATAACTTAAGAATTTATAGGTGGGTGAGATATCATTCGGCTTATATGGGGCAGTAAATTTGTATCTCTATAGCAACCAGAACAAAATTTAGTAGGATTAAATAATAATATTAATAGCTAACATATTGAATACTTACCATGTGGCAGGTGTTCTGGAATCCTGGAAGCTACATATATTAGTATCCTGGTATTGCAGAGGAAGAAACTAAGGCTTCAAGAATCAAGTTACTTTTACTGATTTACACAAGTATTTAGTGGTAGATAAGTGATTTGAACTCAAGTCTTGCCACCTGCAAAGCCCATTGTGTTAGTTAGGTTTTCTCTCGTTGCTGGGACAAAGTACTAGACACCCAAAGTTAGGGGAAGAAAGGTTTATTTGGCTCACAGTTTGTAGAGGTTTCAGTCCACAGTCAGCTGGGTCTGAGGCAGGGTGGCGTGGCAGGCAGGCACAACGCAGCCAGGTAAGCAAGGAATGCAAGCAAGGGGGCTAACCAGCTCCTTCCTGTATTTTATATTTTATGGAGGCTACCTGTCTTTAGGGTGGGCAGTACTCCCACCCTTAATCCTAATACCCTTAATCCTAGCGTCGCATCCTTGATCCCAGCAGAACCATGCCAAACCGATCAGTGGACTAATTTAATAATCACACAATGCAGATCCAGCTATCTCTTACTGCATGAGGCTTTGGGGGGACATCTAGACACAAACCATAACCATTCTTTCTTTTTAAGCCCCTATTTTTAACTGCTACACTAGCTCAATTCACAGCTGAAGCAGGGAAAATGAATTAAATTGAATCCAAGTACCTCCTGATTAAAAATATATTACTAGATTTTATTCTTAGAAGAGGACGTGGTGCTTCTCTTGGTCTTGAATTTTGGAAATCAGGAGCTTTTCTAGGATTGTAAATCTGTGATGCTTTCATATTTCCTCAGCACATTTCCCCATAGTTTTTAGCCATAGAAGTCACGCATCATTTCAATTTTCCTCTTTTGAGAGTTTTCCTTAAAATACAAAGAAGGAATTATATATGATACTTTTTTATTAATCGGATAGACTGATGAATGGGCAGGAGACATTCTCTGTTTAGGATGCTCAATACCTACCATTCCCATATTATCCTCAGATTAGTATACTGTGCAGTTCTTTGCTTGGTTTTTGAATTTGGCTAGGGGTGGCATCCCACCACCGCCCAACTCGCTAGCCTTATATCATTACCAGTTGTATGAACTTCTTGTGGTTTCAATAATGTTCTGACACAGTATAAATAATTTTGTCATTAGGTGCGATGCAGCCTCGCATAATCCCACCAATATGTGACTGCTACATTTTGGAGAAGTGGCTGAGATTCCCCATCAGTCTCTCAGCCAGCCTGCTTTCCTATCCTGTATGCTACCTTGCCATAGCATTGTCTTTCGGTTTGTTTTCATATTGATCTTGTTATCCTGACTAGCCAGCACACACTAGCCTTCTAGATTTGTATGGCCCTTACGGCTTCCTCCACAATATTTTATCTCAGTCCAGTCTCTGATTGTGCAGTTTAGTCATCTAGACTGTATGTTGAAAATGCCACTGACCACCACACTATAGAAATAGTGTAATCCTGCAAGCTAAATAACGAATTTGGTCAATCTTGGTCTCTATCTCTCTTTCCTTTCGTCTTATTCTTCTTTCTTCCTTTTTTTCCTCTCTCCCATGTACATAAAGGCACACATACTCATGTACACATACACACATTGTTATTGCAAAACTAGAAGTTAAACCTGTTACCATGCTCCTTCAAGGATGTTTCCAGGTTCATCTTTGATGCTCTTTCTATTCTTCTATCAGTACTGTCAAGAAGTAAAATATTCCAGTACCAGGGGGAAAGTTTTCATATTATGGAGTTCATGGTTTATTCTCACCACGATCAGGCAATTCAAAGATGTCTTTGCAGTTAGTAGCACACACTGTGAAGCCACTGCTTCCAGTGGGTTAAACACTGCAGTGAAATTTCAAGTATAGTTTTAATACCCCTTCTAGGTTATTTAAAAAATGAGATAAAATGTCCCAAGTAAGATTCTGTATACAGCCCCCTAGGTAACAGTACTTATGGATATTATTTCTATCAAACTCCGTGCCTTAAAGACCACTAGAGTAAATCTTCTGTATATTTATTCCTTGAGATCTGACAACTATATTTTAAAGGACAAACTGGATGTTTATTACACTTTTTCAGAGGGGAAGAAAATCTCTATTTTAAATGAATGGAAAAGGAAAAGAAAGTCCCTAAATGGATCCAAAATATACTGTTGTACAATAAGATCTGACTATAAAGTCCTTTATAATTTTGCTTTTATAAGTATCATGCTTGATTTGATGTAATAATTGAAACTGCTAATCTCTACTCTAGTCATTTTAAGTTTTGAGTGTCTGCATCATGCTTAGTTTCCATAGCATAGAAAAATGCATTTAGGAAATGCCATTTTAGTTCTACTTCTGTTCTCAACATTTGTTTATTTGGTAGTTTTTCTCCTTTTGTTAAAGTTTTAATGATAATATGTTTGCTTCTGCTACTGGAGGTATGCACAGGTCCAGTTTCTCATATAGTATATTTGGGGCCTAGGAAGCTATGCTCTTCTGTTGCCCTTTCCTTTCACTTAAGCCTCCTTACATAAGGAAGCTTTAATCTTGCTTTGTTCCCTTGGGGTCAGATTTAGTCTCCTGCTCTCCTTTAGGTGCATAGTCCTGTCCATTAAATGACTAATTCTTGTCCCTCTGTCCTTTGTTTCTGTGCCTCTATTGTTCAGGCCTGGGTGCTTGGCCACATGATAGACTTGTTGATAGGCCTGTTGATAGCTACATGATAGATCTCCTGAGCTCCCAGCCCACAGTGATACCTGTAAGAAGATGGCAGGAGCCGAGTGAGGACTGCTGCTCACAAACAAGCATGTGTGTCCATTTTATTCTTTCATCTCTCTATAAAAAATCCCTGCTTGAAAATGATCAGTGATTTCCCATTGCATGTGTAAATTCAGATACCACACAAGGGTGTGCTGTGGCCAGCACAATCCGGACCCTTCTTGCATCTGTACTTCCTGTTTCCATCAACTTTTTTTTTTTCTTTTTTTAAATTTTTTTATTATTTTTACCAAGAACATGTATTGGTACATTGTATACATAATGTTCATAATCAACATGGTTATTTTGTACCTGTACATGATACATCTTGGTTTTCCCCCCTCTTCCCCGCCCTTCCCCACCCTTCCCTTCCATTCACCCATCAACTTTTTAATCTGCTTAGCAGCACCGGCCTTGTCTACTCTGAAAAATCAAGCCCTTTGCTGTGTCGGGTCCTGCTACTGCTTGCTAGTCCCTCTGCCACGAACACTTAGATGTGTCGTGGTTCCACATCCTGTTTTTTTGTGCTTTCTCTTCTCCATCTCTCAAATCCTGGTCAGATTTCACCTTCTCAGAGAGTTCTTCCCTGATTATTCTATCAAAAATAAGCCCTCTATTTTAGTACCTCCTCTATGATACAGCTTGTGATTACCTTTTTTTTTACCCATGCTCCATTTTATTATAAGTCTATGATAATAAATGTTACATCTCTTTTGTTTACCGTTTTATTCAAATGCCTATTGTGCTGCCTAGCAGATAATAGTTGCTTAGTAAATATGGTTTAATGAGTAAATTTATAGACTTTGAAACTATAAGCAAAATGTGGTAGCAATTGGCTTTGTTAATTTGCTTGTTTGTTTTGTCTATATGCACTACTGTTGTCCTGCATTTATACCATTTCTTCCATGTAGAACTTCTTAGAGACATTTAGGAGCCCATATTACTGAGTTTTATGGAATTAAAATAGAGAATTCCATATGCATTTAAAAACTTATTTTTATGGGTTATATTATAGTACTATAAATGTAGCCATCATCCATTATGTAAACTTTGGTAATGGAAAATAAAATTTTCTAGAACTTCCCCTGTATACAAGCGTTTCTAGAAAAAAATATATTTTTTAGTTGAGGGAATTCTCTAGAATCTAGAATATGCCTGTGATATTCTATGAAATATTATATGATTATATTTTAAAGACTTTTAGGTTTGACAGTAGTGACCCATGTACAGGAACTTTTAATTTATAGTACAAAAACTTGTTAGAATAAATGAAAGATTAGAATTTGGCCCATAGAAGTATTTTGGTTGGCCACTAGAATTACTTAAAAGTTTAAAATTTGTTAATACTTTTAGACAGACATTGTTCATTTTGGTTACAAACACCACTATTCACCGTTGTTTCTTACGTGTATGTCATTTAACATTTAACTAGCTCATTTAGACCTTTTTATTTGTAGTCTCTGTCTTAGCATCTGCCCAAGAACGAATCTTCCAATAGCCATTAATAATATTTTAAACTATACATATATGTAAAGACTTTATAATAATCACTTGTATTAGAAACAATGTACTGTATTAGGGGAATTAGCAATCCTGCATTCTAATTCTAGCACTGCTATTAATTAATTGTTTAGAGTCATTTTTCTTTTCATCTGTAACTGTTAGTGTTTGATTTTATCTGTTCTTTAGTTCTGTGAAACATCATCAATGAGGAATTAAATTCAACATCAAGAATTAAGGGATTGTAATACAAAGGACAAATTTGTCCTGTCTCTCATTCAACCTTATTATCCACTATTGCTTCTTTTAACCTCAGAGGTTTTTTTTTGTCAAATTTGTGTATTTCTTTAGTTTTATGATTATATTCAACTTTTATTTTTAAAATTTGAGACTTTTGAGGAGTACAGTAAAACCTTGAATTATGAGTAACTTGTTCCATGAATGTTCCACAAGGCGAACAAACATTTTAATAAATTCTACCTTGATAAACAAGAAATACCTTGTAATACAAGTAGTACGTGATGCTTAATGTCATGTAATCACAACTGAACGGATGGTTCTTCTCTCTTCCTGCTCCCTCTCCACCCCCTTCTTCCTCCCTCCCTCTCTCTGTGCCTTGGACTCTCAGGAGTCTCCCATGCCAGAAATCAGTGATTTTTCAGAACATTGGAAAGTGCCTACAACTGGCACTAGTATATTTTTTGTCACTTCAAAGCACCTGTGCACAGTCCTTTACTTTCGCCTAGGAGAGTGAGCTTTGGAAAGCTTTACTTCATTCTAAGTCAGCCTGCCCGTAGACATAGACCCTTTTCCTCTACCACCTTATTGCTACTTTACATTAAACACAGTATATGATAAGGGTTTATTACTACTGCACTGTAGTTATCATCTGTGTACATGTATACAGTAGCCTTCATGAAGAAAAGAAGGGCAGTAAGAAGAAGGATTACAGTGGAAGTAGGAAATCATTGAGAAATACAAATAAAGTATGCTAGTGGCCAAAATTACAAAATTCTATGAAAAGTCTACGTCAACCATGTCCCTAATATTAAAGAAGAAAGAGATATAAGGGGGGTAGACACAGCTAAAGGAGTCACAAGAATATCAAAGCAATGGCTCCGTGTTCTGGAAAATGTAGAAAAATTGCTTCTCATTTGGATAAAACAGAAGCAACTAGCAGGTGATACTGTGACTGAAAACTTTATCTATGAGAAGCCAAAGGTCTTGCATACTGACCTCATAAGTAAACTGCCAGCTACATCAACAGGAAATGAAGGCTTCAAGGCAAGCAGGGGATGGTTTGATAACTTTAAGAGGAGGAGTGGCATCTGTAATGTTGGGAGGCAGGGAGAGGCTATGAGTTTGGACACAAAGGCAGCTGAGATGTTCGCCGCTGACTTCGAGAAACTCGTGTTTTTGGTGTGTTACCTGCAGGAGTAAGTTGGGGCTTTTTGGAAAAAGATGCCAAAGAGGAACCTACACTATAGAAAAGATAATGCAGTGCCTGGTGACAGGCACATGAAAGACAGTCTTGCTGCCTTCTTTTGTGCCAGTGCAAGTGGGGATTTCAGAGTCAAACCCCTGCTCATGTATCATTCCAAAAATCCGTGAGCCTTCAGAAAATGCGAGGTGTAGAAGAGCCAGTTAAACATAATATGGAGGTCCAACAGCAAGGTTTAGGTCACTTGTGTCTTGTTTGTTGAGTGGATGAATGAGGTTTTTGGTCCTGCAGTGAAGAAGTACCTTTTAGAAAAGAATTTGCCACTCAAAGGCTTGCTGGTTATGGATAATGCTCCTGCTCATCCTTCAGGCTTTGAGGATGACTTACCAGAGGAATTTGAGTCATTTAGGTCAAATTCTTTCCCCTGAACACCACTCCAGTGTGTTCTCACAGGTGTGACTGTGAGTCACACCACTCACATGTCCAGCCCATGAATCAGCAGGTTATTTCGAACTTTAAAAACTTTGCATCAGAGTACTATTTGAGTAATGCTTCAAGATGACCAAAGGAACAAACCTTACCCTCTCAGAGTTTTGGAAATACCATTTCAACATCTTGAGCTGCCTCAGAATCATTGATAAATCTTGGCAGAAGGTCATCAAGAAAACCCTCAGCTCTGCTTGGAGAAAACTATGGCCTGATTTTGTTTTTTGGATGTGACAGGAGCCACCAGTTGTTGGTGAAGTCATGTCCTTTGGGAAGACCAGGGGGTTGGAGGTGAATGAGGATGACATTGAAGAGCCGATAGAGGAAGATGGCCAGGAGCTGACCACCAACAAACTGGTGTATCTGTATCACAAGCAACAGTAAGAGGTTATAGAGGAGATCTCGTCTGCAGAGGAGTAGAGAAGGCAGAGGAATCCTTCACTTCAAATGAGATTAGGGAGGTGTGTAAAATGTGGGAAACTATGGGTGAATTGTGTAGAAAAACACCACTTGAATAAGGCTGTAGCACTGTGAGGGATGAATTTGTTTAACAACAATGCAGTGTCACATTTCTGCAAAATCCTCAAAAGGAGGCAAAAGCAACTGTCATTGGATGGGTTCATTGTTAAAGTTGCATGAAAAGAAAAAGATTCCACTGAACCAATAGATAGCAGTGATTCCATTAGTTATAGTGAAAGTCATCCTACACAATAATTCTCCTCTGTTTTGTCTCCCTCACATAAGCCATGAAGGTATTCAAAGGTAAGTGCAGACTGATTTGTATATTTTTCATTATGTTTTGTATTTTCTTCATTATTTTGTATTATATATTTATTTATTTATTTATTGATGCTGGGGATTGAACTCAGAGCCTTGTACTTGCAAGGTAAACACTCTAACCACTGAGCTAAATCCTCAACCCCACTATTATAATTATTATGCGAATATTTTTGAGTTGTGGAACAAATCAGCTGAGTTTCCATTAGTTCTTATCGGGAAATTTGCTTTGATATATACAGTACACTGGATTACAAGCACGTTTTGAGAATGAATTCTGCTCACAAGCCAAGGTTTTACTGTGTGTGTTTCTAACAGTGGTCTTCTGTCTTTGGAGTTGCCAGATGTGACTTGTTTTTTGTTCAGATCTCCTTACCTAGTCTAAAAATTTCATGATTATCTGCCTTTTCAAAGAGAAGTTGTTTGACCTCAAATTAGCTATCTTTAGTTATTCACTAAAGAAACATACAAAAGAAAGTTAAATTCTTGGTCAACCAGTTCTAAGGTGGACCTAAGTGGATATTGGAGATATTGATAGATGGGATGAAATGAGAGTGCACTAAAAAGGAGAAGGAAGCATTTTAAACAAATTATTAATACAGGAAAAATAGGGAAATGTTCGGAAAATAAAATTTGCCTTAGAAAGAACATACCGTGAAACAGTAGTCCTAAGTGCTCATGTTGGGATGATGGGCAGATCTTTGGAGTTCATGTGATTCCTGAGTGCAAGATTATGATTTTGGGGCACTATTATTTTAGGTGGTGAGTATCCCATGAAGGCTATTTTATTTAGGCCTCTATTGGTTGCATGTAATAGAAACTTGGTTCAAAATCACTTAAACATTAAGGAAAAAATATTAGGTCATCTAACTGAAAGTTTCAGAGTAGTTGACTGCAGGCAAAGGTGGCTCTAGTTGTGAATAAGGGGCTCTAGCTACTGAGTTACCGAATTTGTTGTCTCTCTATCGCTGATGTTTTTGTGGCGTTCTGAAACAGACTGTCTCCACTTGGATCACTCCTAGAGCTAAGCTTCCCTTCCACCAGCTTGGTTACCTTATCAAAAACAGCACCTCTTTCTCAGTAGTTCTAAAAAAAGTACCAAAATGGACACTTTGTATCATGTGGTTTTTCAACTTGTTCATGTGGCAGAAGATTATCTAGTATCACAAATGTCCAAGCTTTGGTTACATCGCCACTTTAGAATTGAAAAGTGAGGTCAACTCCAGCCAGATCACATGACATAGTGTAGCAGAGCGAGAGGAAAATTGTACTGTAGGTATTTAATAAAGGGAAAATCATGTCTTGCAGGCAAACCCCCTGTTGGTCTCAAAGTCAAACATGAGAATGAGGTAAGGTAAACTAGTTAGGGCTATTATAACAATATGGAATGGAGACCATTGATGATGTTAGAGAAGATTATTGAATTCAACATCTAATGGAGAAATAGATTGTGAATAGGAACAATGATAGTATGAATGAAAAGTACTAAAAGAACTAGCAATGGTGAATGAAGTTTGTTGTTTGTGCTTCACTGGTTACAAAATTTTTCTAGGAGCTGAATGAAATTTATCTTCGTTGTGTGTGTAAGAGAATAATTTGGGATATAAATTAATTGTCAGGATCACAGTCGCAACTAAAGTACTTTATTGATTATCATTTTTAAAAAAAAATAGATAATACTAATTGTAAATCATTCATTTTTACTCATGTTGGCCAAGGGAATTTGCTTTGGTACCATTTCAGTTTACTTCATGTACTTAAAGGTACTAAAACATCTATTTAAAAAAAATAGTGTAATACTAACTCCTTACACTTAAATAAGATTTTATGTATACACAGACAGATATAACTGATAAGTAATTCATTATTTGATATTAACTTCTAAAACTATCCCCCCCTACAAAGTCAGGTATGACGTGCATCTCTGAATTCATACAGTGAAAATGAATGCGTAACCTTGTGGTTGTCACTCTACTTGGCATATTGTTCAGAAAAGCCAGCTTCTTCCTCAGTGCTTTGGAACAGCAGACACGCGCTTAATGTGTTGTACTGTGTGTCTGAGGCATAAATGATAGAAAGCTGAATAAAACACTGTGTGTCTGGAACTAAATTTCTTATCTCTGGGATATAGTTTCTCTCTCTCTCTGATACTATTTGAACAATGTTCACTTGAGTTAGTGTTTCTAAAGCAGTTGTGTACATACTTCTAGGAAAATCTCCCACACTTAGAAACCTGCCATTCTGTATAGTAGATCTAATGTGCAAATTGGGCATTGTAGCCTAAAGATTCTCTGTGTATTCAATATTGATACAGATATATATTTGTCTATAATTTTTGTGGTATCCAAAATTTTTAGAAAATGACAAAAGCTAGGCATGCAAGGCATGCAAATAGTTTTTGTTATTGTTTTCTCTCTCTGTCATAAACTTAAATGTAGTGAAACTTTTCATGAAATCCAATATCCAATAGAATTCAAGCCACACATTATTTGTATGTTTTCTGTGTGTGTGCGTGTGCATGCACATGTGTATGTAGCAGTTGTATTGTGGAGTTCTCATTTGAATGTAATGATTCTTAACTTTCATTTTTGTAACATTGCTGTATGTCATCGGTTCTCTCAAAATGAAAATTTTAACTGTTTAACTGTGTCATTTTTTTATTGAAAGATTTTTTTCTGTATCATTTTGTAAGAGAATTGCTGCTGGGAAGCCCAGTAATAGCTCAGTGCCATTACTGCATAGCTTTAGGAATCCTTGACTTACTGTTTCATTGTAATCGGTGGGAATGAAGACATTGTAACTGTTTTATTTATAAAGGGTGATTGGTTGTATGAGTATTTTAATAGCAGCTTTCTTATTTTTACCATGTATTCAAAGATATTTAATGACACTTATATTTTATTTGCACTTATTTTGAGAAATAAGATAAGCAAAGACTAAGAATTGAAGTCTTGTTTCCCTGAAATTTGAATACTGCTTACTATATAAGTCACTACTTTCTTTGACTGCTTTTGTTATTTAGAACCAGGAATAAGAAAAAAAGTACACACACACATGCACACACACACACACACGGAAATGAACACAGCAGTGCTTTCTGAATTAGACTACCTGAAATCATTTAGGCCTTTAGAAACATGATCTTAATATTTGCCTTCTTTGAATCATTTTTACTTTAGATAAAATGCTGGCAGATGGTAGTGATCCACTTGAACAGTGTTGTGTTTTCTTTAGTTTTTCCATGGAAAAAAGCTCCCAGAAAACTTTCGTACTTTAATATGTTCAGCATGCATATGTTTTACATGTATTAACCACTATTAAGAATGCAGTTCTTAATTAGATGTCTAAATCTCAAAAGAGTTGTGGTAAGTACCGACTCTTTCGAATATTGAAAAAGAAATTTTTGATGAATAGGGATTTCTTTTTGGCTATTTCATCTTTCAAGCTCCTTTGGCCCTAGAAACTTAGAAATATATATTATCAATCTTTCTCAGCTATTGTATTCTAGAATTTCTACTGGATATTATATATTTTTTATGATAAACCACCCAGATATTATGTCAAATCTTAGAGAAATCAGGGTATATACTTCCTCTTATGAGCTTTTTTATATTACAGAAAAAATTTAATAATATTGTTACTCATTTAAGGATTTAGGCTTTAGATAGATGTACAGAGTATACACTTACTATATCTTATGTTTTAGAAATACAGTAGGAAATTTCTGAGGTAATATGTTGCAACTTGGTTTTGTCTGATACTTTTGTTTTACATTTTCAAATGTGAGGAGAGTGGTTGGGAAATCCCACCCTCCAAATTTATCTATGAGTCACCTGAAATCTTCCTCACTGCGCATGTAATGAAATGGTGCTATCTGAATCAGTATTTCCATATTTTCAATTGTGGACATTCAGTTTGTACTCATCAACATTTTCTTACATTTTTGTTTTACTTTTTGATCTGTCATACTTATTTTTTTTAACTCAGTAAACACATCTAATCAAAATGGCTGTTTTTCATAGGCATGGAATGTCAGTTGTTGTCTTGCTTATTTTGTCTTCCTGATAATGTGTTTCTTCACAACTCCAAAATACAGATTAGGTACATAGATACTGACTAATCCTGACTTGCAAATGTGGCCCACATAGAGTGGTTTCCTTCAGTGTTTGGGTATTCCCAGGAATCTATGAAGGTTTTTTCCATGTTCTTACTTACATCTACTGATCCAAAATACTATTATATAGGAATTCTGAGGGACAAGGGAAGAACATTGTACTAGAAGTCAAAGCGACTGAAAACTTCCATTCAGCCACTTACCTGTGTTAGGATAGGTTAGTTTTTTCTGTGTTTTCATTTTCAAAATGAGGAAAATAAAAATATTACTTCGTTTCATCTGCAAAATGTGTTGTGAGGATCAAATGAAATAATAATCTTTCAAGAATAGTTTATAAACGTGAGAGTGAAATATTGTACAAGTTGAAAAGTTGAACACTTTTAGTTGGGACTCATTCTTTTAAGTGACTGCTTTGCTTTGAGGTTTTACTTTTTGTGTAAGTTATTTAATATCTTGCTTTTTGTTTAACTGTTAAAATGTGAGTAGGAGAGGTGACATAGAATTAATACTTTAATAAAATCATAGTGTTTATAACCCTAGGATATAATGTAATGCTGCATTTGTTCTTCAACCATAACTGGTTTGAAAGTTACAGTGAAAAAGAGGGAAGAAATGAGAGAGGGAACATTATTTATAGAATTTGTCCTGTCTTATTACAATTCTGATATAAGCGTCGAATTTTAGTTTAGTAGCAATGATTGATTAAATATTATAGTAAGTAGTAATAATGAAGAAAAATTGGTAGTCATATTTATGTTTCTGTAGCTAGACATGTGAAGTATGAATATTTCACTGCTAACTAATTTTCAACTAAAAATTGTGCAATGCCTCTTGCTTTGTAAGATACTTTGCTTAACTAGGTATTTGTTTTAAAAGTGTGTGAAAGAATTCTTCATATGGAAAAGGTAAAATGGAAGGTGGATGAATTGCATCCTTATCTTTTAAAAAACTAAAGAATTCATAATCATCAAAATAAGTATTCAGTTGCCTCATGGATCTGAAGGTTCGATGATATCTGTTGCCTTTTGAAAGAAAAGCATCATTTTACAACTGTGATAGAATAACTTTGTAACACAAAGTTCCTCGTGTATATAGCATTGTCTTTATTAAGCCTGAAGGAAAAGAATCATGTGGACGTCTGCACATTCTTCCCCATTAATTTTAATAAAAGAATAACAGCTGAACATCGTAACTGCCAAAATATTAGAAAAATGGAAACAAATGTTCTAATATCTGTTCTTAAAATTGATATGAATTTTAGTAAGCATAATAAAAGTTTTCTTGTTCACAATAGAAATTGCAGAAAGCATGGAATTGGCCATTGCAGGTCAACTGTGTCATGCATTGTTCTGTTAGTACAGCTTATTTAGGTTGAATTTGTCTTTTTCATTTCTTTTTATATTTATTTGTAATTGACTAATAATAATTTTATATCTTTATGGGGCACAATGTGATGTTTCAGGCTGCATATTCATTACAGAAAGAGTCACTCAAGCTAATTAGCAATCATTTCACCGAATTTTTTTTATTTGGTGGTAAGAATATAAAAAATATATTTTAGCAGTTTTGAAGTACACTATACATTATTATTAACCGTAGTCACTATGTAGTGCACTCCTTTTTTTTTTTTGGTGCCGGGGATTGAACTCTGGGCCTTGTGCTTGCTAGCCAAACACTCTAACCACTGAGCTAAATCCCCAGCCGTATGCAGTGTACTCTTAATCCTCCCTTCTAATTGAAATAATTGAAACTTTGTTCCTTTTTAAATATGTTGAAAATATTTAACAGTTAAAAATTTTAAAATATACTTTATATAAATTAATTTTGCAGTTTTTTACCTCTAGAAACACACTTTTTATTTGTTTCAAAAAAAATCTGTGTAACAGACTGGAGGGGTAGATCAGTGGTACAGTGCTTGCTTAGCATATCTAAGGATCTGAGTTTGATCCTCAGCCTGAAAAAAATAAACTGTTTTGTTCAGATTTCTGTTACTGTGAAAAGTATCTGAGATAATCAACTTAAAAGGAAGAGAGGTTTATTGTGGCTCGCAGGCCACAGTTCCTGGGCCCTGTAGCGCAGTTAGTCACAGCCTAGTGTGTAGAAGGAGCCCTCTGCTTTGTGGCAGCCAGCAGAAGGCGGCACGCTGGAGTCCTGTGTGTCATTCAAGATGAAAACTCCCACTGTCTCCCAGCAGTCAGACCTGGGGACGGAGCTTTCAATGCGTGGGCCTCGGGGGGGGGGGGGGCATTTAAGATTGAACTGTAACCATCTCTGAACACACTTCACCTTTGCTGACTGAGGCTCCAGGAGAGCTGGAGAAATATGTTTGATCAGCTTGGGGTTGTGACAACTAACTCAGCCATCTCATCTCCCTCCTTTTATAGATGTGCTATTTGACTATTGGTTGTAATTGGCAAAAAATAAATGCCCCTAATTCCTCACAACTCCACTCTCCTTCCTGGATCATTCTAAATCCCTGTTGCATTAATTTCTTTCACCATTTACTTTAGGTAGTTCAACAGAACGCCTTACTAAGTAGCAAATACTTTTGGATAAAATTAATAATGCTTTACTTTTGTCATTACAAAGTAAAGCACTGTTGTTTCAAGTTATATTGTTTCACTTTTATAGCCCTTTTAAACATTTTCAATCATCCCTTGGAAGGATGCCTTCCTAACACTTCTCTTTGGATTTTAATTATTATGATTTTGTTTTATGAGGGTCTTGTTAAGTAGCCCAGGCTGCCCTCTGACTTGTGGTGATCCTCCTGCTTCAGCTTCCTGAGTCTTGGGATTACAGGCATGTGCCACCACACCTGTTTTGTATTTTAATTATTACCATTTTCCTTCTACATCATTGAAAAGATTACTTTTATCATTGTCTAAATTTAGAAATAGTATCAGTTTGGTCTAATTTTTACTAGGGCATCAGTTATCATTAGTGGCTTATTGTATTATCCCAGCTAAGATAAAGTTCTTGGAATATATATTTTTGGATATGATGATTTTACTCATATTATATATAGTGTGTTATAAAGGGCACTTCTTGGTTCTCTTTGCTTCAGCTATCCCTCAGTAATTTTCATAAGTAAAAGCATCTTCGTTATCACCTTGGTTCAAGTATTTAAAGATTTCAGTGATTACCAGTTAGTTTGCACACCGATAAATCCTTATCCATATGGTTAACGTGACCATTTGGTTCTTTCCTTGCTGTAGTTTTATCCATCATAAGTGTATCCTCCATTCTAGTCAAGGTGATTTGTGTACCATAGGCTCACTGAGTTTCCTATTTCTGATCTGAACAAGTGAGCACATTAAGGAAAATTTTAAACATATAAAAGCAAAAGGAAGAGGCAGTAAGCCTACTTACCCTTCAACAATTCCAAATAAACAGCCATTCTTACTCTATTTAAACTCTTGTCTAGCACTTAAGATTAGCGCTACTTAAGATTATATATTGACCTCTCATTTGGAGTTCTATATATTGTAATATATACAATAAAACTTCTTTCTTTTTTATTTTTTATTAGTACATGTTTGCAAGCATAATATCATTATTACCCTGCTAAAAATCCCAAATAATTTCTTAATATCCTGAAATATGTCTATTTAGTACTCTAAAATACCCAATATGTAATGAGACCCTCTTATACAGTGGAGAAAAGAGAAGGGAATCCCTCAGGGTCTAGAGCATGCTTATAATGCAGTGTAGGCAGTGGTAGCTCAATGAAAGCTCCCTTTTGCCTACAGAGCTGAAGTATGGTGCTTTTAATTTGATGCGTGTTTAATCAGTGTTTTGTTAGTGGCCCACTTTGTATCTTTAAGGTGTTGTATTCAGTTTTTAATTCTCCATCTCGCAGACTGCACTGTGTTATATGAATGGTACCCACTGAGCGTTATAGAACAAAGTCAGTTTGCTGCTGTGTGGGACAGCACTGCCTGCAAGTAGACACTGGGCATCAGTGCTTACATAGTGTTTAAATACTTGCAAGTCTTTCTGATGAACAGCCAGGGAGGAGATACTGGTCTGAATTACACTATCAGGGTTTAGCACAAATAATGGTATTATCTATTATTATATTTTTATCTTTATAAATTAAACATTGTAAGTATAAATGTAACTAGAAATTCTATTAACTTTGTTTTACTTCTTGGGTATTTCCTTTTGTTTTGTTACATTTAAGGAATAAATATAGTAGTATGAAACATTCTGTCCACATAAAGTCTTATGAAGAGGTTAAATATTCTTGCTAACTAAACAAAATAATAATTATACAGGGTGTTGTTTTGTATTAGTCATTTTCTATTTTTTAAATTATGCATTTTTTTCAGGAATGCTGTTATATCCTGTTTGCTATTTGAGTGATTTGAATACTCAGATGAAATTTAGTTTTGAAATAACTGATTGTGCTTCAGTCTGTAGATGGGACATAGATAAGATGTAATTATTTCTTTCAATATCAGGAGATTCTACACCTTACCCATTCCTAAAATTATTTCCTTTCTGTCTGTCTATCTGTCTACTTCATTGGACTTACTATTTACAATGGGACTTGGTATAATGTGATTAATTTTCTTTGCATGCTCACATGACAAATTACTCCATTTTATCTCATTTTAGAGGAATGGAAATTCATATGTTTCAAAGTAATATTCTTTGTCAGTTTTCAAAGTGTAAATTAATAGTAGATGGAAAAAAATCAAATGATTTAAAATAAACGAAACAAGAAAACAAAGATAGTAGCCTGAGTCTTATCCCATTCAAAAATACTACTTTTCAATTTCATGAAAGCTTAAATTAAAAACAAAAATAATGTGTTGCTTGTCTTTTGGTTTCACTAAGCATTCTTAGAATTCTAATAATTTCATTTGCTACTCTTCTCTTGTATTGATGTGACCATCTTTATTAGTTTCTAAGGATATTATAATACCAGAACTTATTCTGTCACAGTTCTGGATGCTATAAATCCAAAATCAAGCGTCACCAAGGTCATGTGTCCTGTGAAATGTCTAGGAGAGAGTCCTTTCTTGCCTCTTCCTGGCTTCTGCTAGTTTCCTGCAATCCTTGGAATTCTCTACTTTGTAGCTTTGTCACTTTGGAATCTATTTCTGTTGTCAGATATTCTATCTCAATATATTTATATGGCAACAAAAAATCACCAGTGACTTGGCTGTAATATCCTAGTCGGCCATAGTGGGTATGAGTAAAATGTTAATGATTTGTCTTTTAGTATAGATTTTTTTCCGTACTGTTGCTTTGTTTTCTTCTTTTACAGTAATAAGCATCTTTAGATTCTAATATCTGACATCAGGAATGAAATGACAAATAGAAACATACTGAGAACTTGATAGTTCTAATCAAACTGCTGTCATTTTACAGCTGAGTAAAGGGAGAGCTGGAGAGATTAAATGAGTTGTTGAAAACCAGAGGTAGGTGATGACATTTTCTCGTGGGTCCTGAGCGTTACTATTGAATTTTGTAGCATGACTCTCATGTTGCAATTCAATAGCACCCAGAGGACAGTGGTAAAATTCACTAACAGGTAAATTCATGAAACATCCCATATTTTTGACCATAATGTTAAATGAAATAAATCAGACACACAAGCTTAAATATTGCATAGTTTCTCATATGAGAAACCCAAAGTATAAATAAAGAGCAAAATAAAAGACATAATATGAAGTAGGGAGATATATCTTTCTCAAATGGGGAGGAGGCTGGAGAGGAGGGATTTAGGAAGAAAAAATAATTTAAGATGTGTTATGTACATGTACAAACTCTACAGAAGTAACATAAACATTATGTACTCCAAACATGTACTAATAAAAATGAAAGCTATAAAAAACAGGGTTGAAAAACAGATTCTGAAAGAATTTGAAATACGTTAAAGCAAAGGTAAAGAATGATTAAATTAATCGGTAGTACTCTTGTCTTGCCACTGAGGGCAGATAGAGAAAAACAGGTTCAGACATCAAGAGAAGGCGATGCAGCTTTGCTTCCCAGCTAGAAAGTCTGGGACTGTTAATTCTCATGGGTAATTTGAGGACTAATGAACTCTGCTTTCTTTATTCAGAATAAAATGATATCAAAACCCACACAAATCCATATAGTAGATTGGTCTTACCTGGAAATTTTAATGTTGAAATTTGAATTTTGAAATTTGAATTTTGAATGCATTTGTTTGCATACTTTATTTTCTGACTCAGTCCAAATCATTGTTTCCTCTCCAGAATACAACTTTAAGTTTATTTTACACGGGACTTTCTCCTCTACAATCACAATCTAGAGAACCTTGAACTCATGGCTCCTCAGTGCCTGATTTTTATATTTGTTTCCCTTATAAAACAGGATATGTTATAAGTGGAAGCTTTCAAATCTCTGAAAGAGATTACAGCATAATATTCATGCCTCCAAACTTCCTCTAGATGTATTAAGGTTCTGTGTTTGTAGTAGGATCCTTCAAGATTACCAAGAGTTGAGGACAGAAGGAGTAGTTCAGTATTTCTACTAGTGTATTGGCCCACGCTCTTCTAGGCTTGTCATAGCTTTAACTACTTCATACATTTTTTAGCTATGAATGAATATCATTTCCCAGCCAATCTAACGACCAGCTGTTAGGTAGCTTCCACACTGACTTTTCTTCCTTTATTAGTCGATCTGGTACAATACTATCAAATATATGCTACCAGCATGCCCCTTGTAAAAAGGTGTATGCTCTTTTCTATAAACTATCTTTTATATATCTGTAGACTTCCCTTTTCACAAATGCAAGCAATTACCAGCTCATAGATTTATGTTTTATTTTGTTTTAAAACAATCAAACTTCCCATAGGCTTTTATAAACTATCTATAAATAAAACCAAATAAAAACCAAACAACCCTTGCTTCTTAGACACTATACATAAAAATAGTGATCCTTGGCTCGGAAAGGAAAACTCTTGGCAATCGGTTTTTTAAACCTGCTTCTTTCTTCCTATTGGTTCTAGTCAGAAATTTTTGTAAATCAGTGAAGTTCTGGGGACGTCAGAAAAGATTATAGTTGTTAGCATTCTTTCTGGTAGCCATTGCTCATGTTTAGATTATGATTTATAGCATTCTTTCTAATAGCCATTGCTTACGTTTAGGATAATTTAATCCGTGTATGTTGAGCATTGCTATTTAATAGGCATAAGAATTTGAGGAAATTGCTGTGCTTTTCTGAGACTCAGTTTTCTTCTTAAAATGGGAGTAGTGGTACCTACTTTATGCTTCTAAACATAAGTGTTATTGTGCAGATAAAACCAAACCAAATGAGACAATGTAGGTAAGAAGCCTGACAGAGCCTGGCACACTGTGTCTCTGAAATGGTACATTATTTCTTTACATTTGTAGAGAAGTACACAATTTTCTCATTGACTATCTCACTTTGTCTTTCAAGGAAACTATAAAAGGATGAGAAATGGGAGTAATGGCACCAGTTTTGTAGATAAGAAAGTTAAATTTCAGAGAGCATTTAGTTCAGTAACAAATGACTATTCATGGTAAGGTTTTCTGATTCCTACACCAAAAACATTAGCTTTCTTCCTAGTTTATTTAAACTTTTAACTTCTTTATTCACTTATTCAACTTTGTAGCTGAAAGGAGGCTAAGGACACCAGTGCTTTATTGAAATTCCTGGTATTTTTAAGCCTGTATGCCAATGAAATAATAGATATTTAAGGAGCTTTGGAAAATAATTTAAAATACTGAACAGACATAAAATTGAGTGTTTCTTTTAATTGTTTTATTATGTTCTTGTGATAGCCACATTTTCTTTACTTGGTGATGAACTAGGAGTATCTAAAAATAATCTTCTCCAAAACAGAAGTTTCTATAGCCGCTTTTATGCTCCAGTTACCATGTTATCCTCATTCACCTATTCCTTTAATAGCAAATTATGTATCAATCACTCCTATAACTTTTGTTGAAGAATTTCTAAGCATTAGTGCTCCTTATTTTTTGTTGGAGGAACTAATTTTATTAACATATGGCAATGAAACTGACACTTTAGGAATTGGGTTATCTTTTTGTGTATGTGTGTTAAGCCGACTGAATGTTTTCAAGTAATTGTTAACACTTGTAGAAAATCTTATGAAAAAGTATGTGGAAAATACTCTACTTTTAAAACTATACCTGGGTATTAAAAAAAGAAATACTGGCCCACTGATATTCAGTATAATTTGTGTTTAACTTACTCTACCTCTATCACTTTGTTCAATGTCAAGAACTTGGGCAGGTGTTATTAATAAAAAAAAAAAAACCCTTCTATTTTAAATAAGGATGCTATTCTCCCAGCTTTGAAGCTCACACATACTCTCTAACTTATCCCAGCTTTTGCTCATCTGGTCTTTAAACATCTCCTTTTATGTGGTCAGCCCACGAGCCGTGCGTACTGCCATTCAATCACGCCACTGTACATTGCCATCACGAGGGTGGTTTGTATGATTTGCATTTCCTGTGCTGTTTGAGCTTCAATGAGCTCTAAGTGCCACGTATGAAGAAACCACTGCCAAATAATGCAGTGATTTTAGTCAAACCAGATGAGCCTGTTCTGGAGTCAGGCTACCAAGTCAACTGGGGGCTGGGTAGGCGTTGTCAGGATATCCTGTTAGAAAAGGATTCTTCGAGATGTCCACACATTCGTAATGTGAATTCCTGAACAAATCTGGCCATGTAATATAAGCAGGTTACTTTTGGGAAGATAAGGCTAAGGAACTGAGATGAGTAACCATGTATATAGTATTCTGAGAAAACTCATTGTTTTAGATTTTAGTTTTATGCCATGCCACTAGTGTAATTATTTATTGTGACAGTAATGGATTTTGATAATATTAATTTTCTAACCATACAGAGTAAAATTTGGTCAAATTAAATTAAATACATTGATTACTTGTCTCCTTGTCCTGTAAAAGAAAGCTTGTTTTTTTTTTTTTAATTAAAAATGATCAATAAAAGTTGTTGGACAAGTATTACAGAAATGGCATAGTAGTGGGCCAATGAACAGCTACTAACATGGGGAAGGGAAAAAAAAATGTACCAGATACTAGTGTTCATGAAAAACATAGACAGATGGGGAGACAGACCTATATGATGCCACAAATAGATGAATATCTTGTAAGGATTTCAAACAAATGTTGAAAGAGCCAGTGAAATTTTAAAAGTTGGTTTAAAAGTATATTTTGTGCTTATAAACAGAGTGTATTTATTCTACTCACCTGAAACCCAACCTCTAAATTGTTATTAAAATATTTTATCAATATTAAGCTTTAGAAATGCAGAATGAATGTATACATAAGCACAAACATATTAAAATGAGTCTCACTAATAACAGTCATTAATTTTCCTTAGATTTCTTGCACTTGGATCTGGTGTTATAATGCCTGTAAGAAAAAAATTCCCTTGGACATCTTGTTAACTATTGATGAATAATGGTTTCAAAGATTTCTTATTCTTGTATTCAGATCTTTGAGTAACATTTATTCCCTTTGTCTATGTAATGTGTACTTTATAAAAATATTCCTGATAATTTTCTGCAGATGTGACTCACTAATTTATAATTCAGTACTAGTTCACTTGATTACATCCAGCCTGCTCATCAGTGCCTATCATGCATGCCCTATAACATTTTTGTTGTTTTATTTTGTTTTATTTATTTATTCGAGACAGGGTCTCACTGAGTAATTTAGGCTGGCCTTGAACTCACTATGTAGCCCAGACTGTCCTTGAACTCACCTGCCGCAGCCTCCTGCCTGAGTGCTGGGGTTACAGGTATGCACCATCAGACCTAGCTAACTTATAGCATCTTTAAGGTACTCTAAAGAGGAAGTATTGCAGCTGCAGATAACTTACTGAGGAAATTATTGTGTAATTGTTTATATTAAGAAGAAGTAGACAATTCATGTGAATGCAGAAATACATCGTACATCCACATTAAAATTGTTTCACATACTGCATTTACTATGTAGTCCTTTAAGCTGAGAACATTTTTTCATCTGAGGAGTGTTGGAGTGTTAAAGGTCAGTCTTGCTTTTTAATTCTTTTACACTTTGTTAACTTGCACTTTTAACACAAATTAATTTTAACACAAATCTAACCTCAGTGTATCATTTACCCCTTACCTAATGCTCAGTTTGACACTCTTGGATTCTTACTAGATTATCTGCCACCAGAGATTTGGGGTCAGCAAGCACTTTTTTCAGGGTCTAAATTTGAAAGGGAACAGTAGGATAATTAACTTTATAAGATCTTATAAACAAATGAATCTAATGCTGGACAAATAAAAGGAGAGTGGAGAAAAGGGGAAAAAAAGAAATATGTTATGTATGTGTACTAATTCCCTATGGTGAATGTAATCATTATGTACTGCAAATGTGTGCTAATAAAAGTAAAAAAGAAAAGTATCCAACTTGATAGTTTTAGTGGAGATATTAGTATACTGCATCTTAAAAAGTAATGTCATAAATGTTACGTAGATTATTACAATTGTTATTTGGTAATTTAGTTTTAAGAACATTGTGCTTATTATTAAACATTTTGGTTTATGTAAATACCTTTGAATAACAGTATTGTACCAACTTTTCTGTGAACATTCTTGGTTACTTAGTTCCTAAGAAACTATTTTTTTCAATCTAAAAATAAATTGTATTTTTAGATTTTTTAATCTCATGGGGGAAAACACATTTTGCTTTATATGTCTTTAATTTATTAAACAATTCTGTAGTGCACTTTGTGCATAGATCATGAAAACCACTGGCACACATTTTTCTGACCTCATAACATAAGCTGCACTCCTGTTGCAATCCTAGAAAATGTGTTTATAAAGATTCCAGCAATAATAGTCTTGTGACTAAATAAGAAACAGAAGCTAAAGCTAAGAGCCAAACAGATACCTATCAGTTTCCTTGAGTTTAATTTGATTAAAACATGGCTCTCAAAAACATTAAATACAATGTCATGTCAGAGAGGCAGTATATGATAAATATAGTTCATGACAGGAAATTATTATTAAATCAGCATTACTAGTGAATCTGTTATGGAAATTTCTCTGTAATTTAGTTAAGTTTCCCCCATTTTCCACCTCCAGTAAATCACTATACTTTAATGTTAAATATATGACTTTCTGTTGAGTGCAAGGCAGTTTTCTTTCATATATCACACATTTATATTGTTATCAGTAACCAAACAAATCAGACATGAACTAGCTCTTTACTTCAACTAGGAAAACAAATATTCAGAGTTAAAAAAAATTCCATGTAATCATTGGCGAACAGGACCCCTCGATACCTAAAACGTGAAGGCTGTGACTACGTGACTTTTACAAGGACAAGCAGTTTTTTGAATGTGAAACAGAGCACTTTGGTTAAATCAGAGACTTGATAGCCATCTGAATTTAGAAACGCTAATTATCTGATGCAAAAAACTTGAGAATTTTACATCTAACTTCATCAATATTGTACCATTTTTACTGTTTGCTTTGATGAAATAATGGTAAGACCCATTTATTTGTAGCTAATCTCTGAGAACTCTAATTTTTTTTAATCATTCAGAAAGTGCTTTTGAAAAGAAATATTTCTACAAGACAGGAAGATTATTTGGCTTACTTACATTAATGAAATATTTTGGCACATGTAAAAGATTTCATGGCATTATTACAGCTACTCACCCCCAATTTTTTTGGTTTCCATTTCAAATGTCACCAGTGTGGAAAAAATACCATCAATCAAATTGCATATCTTGTGGGGGGAAAAACTCAAGAAAAATGAAAAACTCAAACAGTGAGGTTCTGGTGTATTTTTGGCTTTCATTAAGAAATTCTGACTTAGAAATGGTCAGTTGTATATGGTCTTAAAATTATCTTTTTTCCTTTTTCCTTATGTTTTTATCTTCACAGGAATAAATCTACTGAACAGTATTTCTAATTTCATGCTCTCCTAGCTATACACTGGGAATGCTTCACTTTTGTGAATAAGAACAGTTAAAGAATTACTTTTCTCAATAAATTAGGGGTATAACTTTACAACAATCAATACAAATTACATCTGTCATTATTCATCTCTCTCTAAGGTTATTTGTAAGAACATAGTGGAAACAAAGACCCCTTCGTAGGACACCTAAGTCCTTACTCTGTTAGGACTTTGATCCAGGAAGAAACTGTGTACAAGCTGCCGAAACAACACTGGGGCCCTTCTCTGTTAAAACGTTGCTCATTTCTGAGGAATAAATGGGGAAAGCTAAGTGGCTGCTGCTCATGTGTACTCCCCGATTTCTGTAGGTGACTCTCTTCTAGTGGTTCTCTTAGATTTTCTCCAGCTGTCTTTGCATCAGGCCGACTGAGGTCTAACTCCAGTTCTCTGTGCTCATATTCTCACAGAATTGGAGGATTGTTCATGTTTCTATTATTAGTTACCTTTAGGTACGTTCAGCTTCATTATATCATATACATAGTGTGGTAAAGTGTGTTAAAAGTGTCATATACATGGTGCGTAAACTATAGAAGAAAATCAAAGTTAAACATAATTTTTGGAAGTTTTGTGCTGGGATGCTTACAACTCCATGTGTAGTAATATGTGTATTGTAAGAGGGTAGTAATAAATAATAAGTAGTGATAATATGTGTATTGTAAGAGAACCCATTCATACTAAAACGACTCCAATATCTTCTAAAAGGTTCTTACCATAGGTTATTTATAGGTCGTGCCATAAATCCCTGTAGTAATAACAGACTAGCCTCCCATAACGATTCTGTGTACCTGTATTAGTCAGCTTTCCTTTACATGACAAAATGTTTGATATAATCAACTTAGGAGGAGAAAGTTCGGTTTCCAGTTTTGGAAGTCTCAGTCTGCTGTCAGTCGGCCTGTTGCTTCTGGGCTGTGGTGAGGTGTACATCATGACAGGAGCATGTGGCAGGGGAGAGGACACCTACTCACTGTGTCCAGAAGGCAAAGAGAAAAGCATTCCTGGCCAGTGTCCCAGTACCCTCATCAAGAGCACATCCCCCAGTGACCTAATTTCCTTCTACTAGGCCCCACCTACTAAAGATTCCACACTCTCCCACAGCGTCTCCACAGGCTGGGGCCGTGCCTTCAACACATACACATGTGCCTTTGGGGGAGACTTACCCAAGGTATAGCTTACCTAGCAAATGTTCCAATACAGTTGGGTGAAGAAATCATGTTATATTCAGTTAACATATGTGGAATTATACCAAGAGATATTATTTGTGCAAAATTAAGGTACCTTTCGGCAGGCAGATATAAAACTCAAGTTTCTCATTTATACTCTTTCTACTCTACCATCAGCAGAGGGATATTCTGCTTTATTTGGAAATGAGAGGATTGTTTCACTTAGAAGTTACACATATTCTTGCTGGCAAACTGCCCATAATCTAAGACACTTTTATTCTAGCTCAAGTGTGCTGGCTGCTTGAGGGTAATCTAAAAGTCTAAGTATATTTAATTTTCTATATTTTTCTGTTTTTCATACTTAAATGCGAGCATACCATTTTTTCCCTTTAGAGCTATTAAAATAATGTACTAATGACGTTAATTGGTTGGTTGGTATTGATCCATGCTAGTATCTTTGGAAAAAGGTTCTCTTGTTCATGATGTTTTACTGTTTTTATTTCCTGCTTAATTCTGTTTGCTGATGTTTTCTGTCAGACTATGGCATCTGTTTATAAGTGAGATTAATTTGTGTATTGCTCATATTGGACTTTCTTTATAAGAGTAAGATAATCTCGAAGTTTCTCTGATATTGTTTATTCCACAAGCTTCCCAAATTCTGCGTTGCTCTATAGCAGTTTAAATTGAAATGGAATTATCTATCCTTCAAAAATTTGAAAACATGGTTTTAAAGTCCCTGGACATCAAGTGTTGAAGAGCACTACTAATCCCTGAGAGAAGAGAAACCAAAGAAGGGCCCTGTGATGCCTTGGCTTAATATTTTGGGTTAATTTCTATGTAAGCTGTGATGGAAGGAGGAGGAGTCTCAGGTGAGGCTAGGAGATTTTTGAGTAGGAAAAATTAAGGAAAGCATTTGCATATACTGAAGCCAAAAGCCTGGGTCGAAGGGAGCTGCTCAAAGACTAAATTCTGGGGATTCATAGAGGATCCCACTGGAATATGCAGGTAAGTATAGATCAGCGAATGAATGCTAGGAAACTCCAGGCCAGGGAAGGACTCATCTGAGAAGGAACAAGTGTGCAAAACTCAGAAAAGGCCAGATGTGATGTCAGTTTCTACCAGCCAGAATGAAAACAGGATTCCATTGAGGCTGTGTGCTGAACTGAGGTTCAGTTTGGGAAGAGTCCACTTCTAAGTTGATATGGTTGTTAGTAGCACACAGTTTCTTATGGGCTGTTGGACTAATCTCCAGTTCCCTGCTTTGCTGTTGCCCAGAGGTCACTGCCATTTCCTCGACACATGGACTTTCCTAGCATGTCTGCATATGTCCTCAAAGCACACAAGGGAAGCAGTCTCCTTGCAAGGCAAGGTTATAGGATCTTATGTAATGTAGTCAGGTAATCTGTCCCCTTTGCTGTAGTCTATTGTTCAGAAGCAAGGAGTTGGTTCTGCCTATACTCAAAGAGAGCAATTACACAGGGAATGCATACAAGCTGGTAGGATCGTGAGGCTAATTTAGAACCTCCTTCACACCAGTGATTAGAAGGTCTTAAAAACAGCTGTATTAAAAGAAAGACTATTCAAAATAGGTTACATCGGAGTTGAGTTAAGCCTGGCAGCAGATTTGTCATTGAAACATAGTACAAGGAAAAGAGCAAAGCAGTATCTCAGAGCATTTAAAGGGAAAAAACAATCTAAGACTACTCTAACCAGTGAAAAATATGCAAAACCAAAGGTAGTACAGGGTTTTTGACCAAGAGAGAAAATGAAAAAGAGAGGAGGAGTCAAAAAGAGGAAACAAGAACTTCATCTGGCTTCATGCAGAGCTGTAGGGACCCCCCACCGCCACTCCCGTCACTGACATCTTCCGTGTAAGTCTTTGACTCTTCTTGGCTACGATCTTACATTTTTGTTGCTGCCGCTGCTCTTTTTGTGTCACTGGGGAACACCACCGCGGTCTCCCGCGCGTTAGGCCAGCACTGCACTCTGTTACATGCTGGATCTCGGGTGTAGGCTTAGGGGAGGAGAACAGTATGTATTTGTCGCATTCGTCCCCCAGATTGGCTGATGTGTATGGATATATTTGTGAATTCTGCAATACCAATAGGTAATTACAGTTGGAATCCAGACAAAATATACATCATAGTGTTTTGAATAATTTCATTTTATATTGTTTTCCTTTATGAAATAATTTTTTAAAGTGGCAATGAGCTTCCTAAGTTGAGCTTCTTAGAAATATTTTATCTAGACAGTAGTTTCTCAATTTATTTGAGAGTAATATATTTAAATGTTATTTAAATTTTAATAATTTAATGTAAAATTATTTAGATTTACTTTCAGCAATTTAAATTATTTAAAATTGTACTTAGAATTATTTTATAAGTATGTTTTAATAACAAAAATATTTTGTTTTGTTATGCAATTCTCAACTAGTTTTCTTATTTTTAAATAAAACAAAAATCTATGTACTTTGTCTCATGAGGTTTTTATAATCTTTAATTTTATACTATGTATATAAAATACTTTGAAAATTAAGATCACAAAATTATAAAGTATTTTTTTGAATCATAATGTCACTTCTAACTTAGAAATAAATAAGAGTAGTTCTGATTTTCTTTGTCTACTATAGTGAAGGTACTGTTCCAAAGTGCATGTTTCTATTTAGGAAATTTCCATTTCTCTATATTTGTGAGCCGGTTATTGTTCCAGTTTAATGGCTCTGTAAATTATTTGGGCTCCTAACTTTATTAATTTTAGAACTCGATCAGTTTGATGCCACCTTTATCTTGATGGATTCCATTACTGCTCTACTGCCTTGAGTGGCTATAGTTTCTAGTTTATATCTTACAGAAAACAGTGTTAAAAAGTATTTCATACAAATATTGAAATATCCAGAACTGTTTCATTCCCTGCCTCTCAACACACAGTAAGTTACTGATTTATCCCTTAAAAATCACATTCATTATTTTTGCCTAATTAATATGTAAAGATTTTCATTTGCAGCAGTCTGAATTTGGGTAGCATTATTATTTCAGTGGAATAATGAAAATTAGATACTTTTATAAATGCTAGAAAGCCTTTTAATATTATCATTACAGTAGAAGTTATAAAAGGTTGACAACAAAAGACAGAACCAGTTCAGACCTCTGAACATAGTATATAATGAAAAGATTCAGATACATGGAGTGCAGCTGCAGGTTCAGAGCAAGAAAAGTCATCTGCTTTTTGGAAGCAGTGGTGGCTGACATCACTTCGAAGGGTGGATAGGACCAGAGTGAATGTTGAGGAGCAGCTGGATCACAATAACAGCTTTTAGTTATATAACATTTGGTACTTGGGCAATACTGTCCTAATCTCTCTACATATACTCTATATCATTATTTGTATTAATTGATAGAGTGATTATTATCTTTACTTTCAATATGAAGAAACTTGAAACCAAACATTTTAAGTTGCTGCTCTTGTTTCTCACAGTGTACAGTAGTAGTGCTATTTAAACTCAGCCTTTCTAGCCTCAGTGTTTCTATCCTTGATCATTATGTCCTGACTCTAATTGATGTGATGATGTATTTTGGGTTACAGTAGGATAGGTGAATTTAAAGGACATTAATATATGAAAGCTTTCAAAAGGGAGGCAGAGGCATTTGTATGGTATTACTGTGACTCAGTCTTTCTAGAAAATAATTTGGTAGAACTATATAATTTCAAGAATTTTAGTAATCATACTATATATATTTCTCTGAAAGAATGTGGGGAGACAATTTTCCAGAGGTCCTTCACTTCTATATGTCTTGCAAGCCAAAGAACTAAATGTCTTTTTGTTCTATATTCTCTTTTCAAGGAAGTTTGAGTAATAAACAGCATCAGGACACAGTGATAGTATGTGCTTTCAGATTAGATGGCTGGTTTATGTAGTACTCAGTGTAATAAAGATAATAGCTCCATTTGGAAGAAAGGTTGGTCGTGTTTGCTTGCAGCTCATTATAAAAGATTTAGGTTTATTAGCTTAAGATTCCTCAACTAGGACATGAAACACTGCTGATATATCACCCATCTTGGCCACTCTGTCTCACTCTAATGGGCCTTGGGAGCCAAGGAGCACTGATATGAATATGAAACTTATGCTGCTTCTGTGTTCTGAGTAACAAGTCCTTTGTCTCTGACCTCAGAATAGCATGTCTGCTACCAGCATCAAGGACATTCTAGCAGGATGTACTGGTAATCTTTCCAGTTGCTGGGACCAAATATCTGGTACCCAGAACTTAAAAAAGGAGAGATGTACTTGGCTCATGGTTTCAGAGGTTTAGTCCATGGTTGTCTGTCTCCTAGGCAGAAACATAACAGAGGGATGTGGTTGAGCATATCTGCTCACTTCATAACAAGTGGGAAACAGAGCACAAAGAAAGATTCCCAGCAAGATATATCATCCTCAAAGTTATGCCTCCAGTGACCCATTTTCAACTGGGTCCTACCTCCTATTAGCACACTCAACTATGAATATGAGTACAACACACTCATGATTCAATCATCTCTCTGGGAGCATCATAACCCAGTCGTGTTGGTAATTAAGATTAACTGGCACAGAGGCCAAATTACTAGTTTTTTAAATTTTTTATTTTTATTAGTACATGTTTGTAGTACACAGTGATTACATTCTTGTAGGGAATTGGTACATACACATACACATCTTAATTTGTTTTATGTTCTCTTTCCTTCCACCCGCTCCTTTTCACTCCATCTCTTGGTCCCTTTTCCATTTACAAAAGATCTGTCTTCCAGTTTGCTGTTGTGTACCTTTTACTCTGCTCTTTAATTTATATATACTTTGAGTTTCTCATATAAGAGAAGCTATGCGATGTTTCAACTTGTGTGTCTGATTTATTTCACTTAACATTATGGTTTCAAGGTGCATCTGTTTTCTTACAAATGACTGAAATTTATCCCTTTTTTATAGCAGAATTGCACTCCATTATGTATGAAGGCCTCACTTTCTTTATCCATTCATCTCTTGATGGAAATATGGGCCACTTCCAAGATTTAACTATTGTGAACTGTGCTGCTATGGACGTGTGTATGCGTCTGTCATTATAGTATGATGTCTTTAATTGTCTTGGGAAAATATATAAAGAGAGAATAGCTGGGTTGAATGGGATTTCTATTTTTAGTTTTTTGTGGAACTTCCATTTATATAGTGGTGGTACTATTTTACACTCCCACTAACATATAAAAATGTCCCTTTTTCTCCAAAGATTCTACAGCATTTGTTACTATTTGATTTCTTGATGATAGTCATTCTTTCTGGAGAAAGATAGAATCTCAGTGTTATTTTAATTTACATTTCTCTAATGGCCATTTTTCATGTGTTTATTGGTCACGTGTATGTCTTCTTCTGAGAGTGTCTATTCATTTCAGTTGCTCATTTTTTATTGGGTCTTTTATTTTGGGAGGATGTAATCTTTTTTTTTGTGTGTTCTTTATATATGATAGATATTACCATGGTCCTTTGACATATAGCTGGCAAATTTTTTTTTTCCATTCTATGTGGGTTTTCTCTTCACATGTTGCTTATTTCTTTTGCTGTGCAGAAGCTTTTTAATTTGATACAATCTCACTTACTGATTCATGATGTTATTTCTTGTGCAGCTGGGGTTCTGTTCAGAAAGTTTTTGCCTATGCCTATGTTTTTAATAGTTTTACCTGTTTATCTTTCAGGAGATTAAGTGCTTCTGTTTTAATATTTAGGTCTTTGATCTATTTTGATTTTAGTTTAGTACATGTTGAGTCATATAGGTCTAAATTTAGTCTGCATGTGAAGAGCCAGTTTTCCCAGCACCATTTGCTAAAGAGGCTATCTTTCCTCCTACATATGTTTTTGGCCCTTTTGTCAAGATCAGGTAGCTGAATGTGTCTGGGACTGTTTTGCATTCTCTGTTCTGTTCCTTTGATCCACATGTCTGTTTATGTGCCAGTACCATGCTGTTTTTATCACTGTAACTTTGTAATATAATTTGAAATCCAAAATTGTGGTGCCTCCTGCTTTGTTCATGTCACCCAGGACTCCTTTAGCTTTTCTGGGTCTCTCTGGTTCTATATGAATTTTCGGATTTTTTTTTCTCTATTCCTGTGCAGAGTGTTGTTGGTGTATTGATTGGGATTGCTTTAAATCTATATTTCATTTTTGGTAATATGGGCATTGTGACAGTATTGCTTCTGCCTATCCAGGAACAGTGGATATCTTTCCATCTTCTGATGTCTTCTTCAATCTGGTTTTTCAGAGTATTGCAATTTTCATTATAAAAGTCCTTTACTGTCTTTGTTAGGGTAATTCCTAAGCATTTAATTTTTCTTGAAGCTATCATGCATGGTATTTTTTTTTTTTCTGATTTCTTTCTTGGTGGGTTCATTACTGATATACAGGTTAGGATTTTGTGGGTTGATTTTTGTATTCTGGTGCTTTACTGAATTTTGTCTATGAATCTTTCACTAGAATTTTTTTGGGTCTTCTATGTAAAGGGTCCTGTTGTCTGTGAGTAAGGATAGTTGGAATTCTTCCTTTCCCATAGGGATCCCTTTTATTTTTTCTTCTTGCTTGATTGTTCTGGTAAAATTTCAAGAACTGTATTGAACAGGAATGGTGATAGTGGACAGTTTTGTCTTGTTCTGGGTAAATTATTAATTTGTAAGACAAAATCTCAGACCTTTCTCCATTATTGACAAAGAAATGGTTAAATTCTCAATAAAGCATTGTGTATAAGAGTTAGAAAGTAACTCAGTTGTTCAAAAAGGGAATAGTTTTGTAAATTCTATTGCATTTATATAGTAGTATACTTTTAACTCTACTACCCTTAAATATTGTGTTTATAAAATATAAAAATTTGAGAATATACTTAAAAGAATGTTAAGTAACAATATATTATAAAAATGATGCATATAATACATTTCCCAGTTTTATAAATTGTGTTCACATGTTTAGAAAGAGAAAAACCTTAGGGCAAAGTATTAAAAATATAAATCCTCGTTGTTACATATAGGTTGTAGAATTATGTGATATTATTGTTTTCTGTATTCGTCAATTCTGTAATGAATTTATATTACCTTTATAACAAGGAGAAATACACATTATCAATAAAGTTAAGCTGAGGCTTTTGACATAGTGTAATCAGAAGGTTGGCTAGTGTATATAATCTTGAGAAGACATTAATATAAGGATACATTTAAAACTTAAGCAGTCAAAGATCTGTTTTTCATTAAAATGCACATATACACTATATTTGCATTATAAATCAATTATAAAAGCAAAAGTAAAGACTACAAGTAGTGACGGTGGTATAAAGGAAACAGATATTTCAGAAATTCGAATTTAAGGAAATCCGTTTGAACAACAACAACAAAAAAGCTAAGCTATGCAAAGCCTACCATTGTCTAATAAAAAGAAATTATGTCGGTTCGTTGTAAAAATAATGTTTGCATAGTGAAGTATTGAAAAATGAAGTGATCAGGCTGGGAATTTAGCACAGTGGTTAGAGTGCTTGCCTTGCAAGCACAAGGCCCTGAGTTCGATCCCCAGCACCAAAAAAAAAAAAAAAAAAAAAAGAAGTGATCTAATATCTGCAATTTTCTTCAGAGTAATTCAGAAAAAAATAAAAATGAAGTGGGAGAGATAAGTTGGCCAACTTTGCCAAAAACAATGATAGCTGTTAAAATTGTGTGATAATATATTATCTACTTTTATGGGTGCATAGAAACTGAAAACATTTTTACACCTACATTTATGTTTGAAATTTTAATAATGTTACTGTATTTACAGGATCTTAACCCCCCTTAGGAGACCAGGGATAATGGAGCTATGGCTGATTGTTTTTTCTGTGTGTCTAAATATTCTTTTATGTTTTCTAAAATGAACAAAAATTACTTTAAGGAAGTTAACAATATTAAAAAAATTTAAACTAGACTTTTTACATATTGTGAGCTTCTTCTTACCTAATAGATATTTGAAAGAGACATGTTAGCTACTCCTTTCTTAATATTACAAAACTTCATCATTTTGTAAGGTGAAATAACCATTATACTATGTATCTATACTTTTTTAATGAAGAAAGTTTATTAGCCCTTTTTTACTTTATAGTAAGGAATGATTCATGGACCAACATAATGTAAAACTTAACATTTGTTTAAAAAGAAATCTGAGGTATCATTATTCTGTGTTGACTGAAAGGAGATGAGATACATTTCAGAATCACCAGACTTTAAAAGTCTTGATGTTCTATGTCAATAATCATCAGTTCATAACTAATATCATTTTATCTATATCCCCCTCATTCCTC
>PVJO010015131.1:0-46062 GCA_004026905.1 Hystrix cristata | reverse complement strand
TACTGAGAGAGTTAAATGTGTTCCTGTGTATATCACGGAGTAATAGTTGGCAAGTAGCAAGTAAGTGCAGTGTTAATGTCAGCTTAGAGAAGTATTACTAGTCAGGCACACTTGAAAAATCTTTTCTCCTCTGGAGAATGTAAACAAGAATCTTGAACCCAGCTGGATGTGGTGGCGCCCATCTATAATCCCAGCACACCAGGAGGTTGAGGCAGGAGGATTGCAAGTTTGAGACTAACCTGAGCAATTTAGCAACTTAGACTCTGTCTCCAAATTCAAAATGTTTAAAAAGGAATGGGGATGTAGCTCAATGGAAGGGACCCGGGTTCAGTACACACACACACACACACACACACACACACACACACACACGCCCGCACGCAGTCTTGAACCCAGGAGGTTAATAGGAAGGCTGTGTGAGATGGGTGGGCTCGATGGTTCCTCATACACGGCAGGTACTCAGCAGTCCATAAACCTAAATCTTCCACGGCTTGGCTGAAACCTTTGAGCCAAGTGTTCCTCTTGCCAGAGCGGGGTGGAGCTGCACCGGCACTTCAGCTGGAAGCCCAGCAATGAGGAAATAAATCCTCATGCATATTATTCCTGAGTAAAAGTGCTCTTGGGACGCTGCTTGCTGCTTGCAGCTCTGTGCGCAAGCAGGGCCTCGGCTCACCTCTCTCTGCTCGCTTCCTCGCTCGCTTGCTGGCTGGCTGGCTTATCCTCCCGGGGCGAGAGAAGGGGAGAGGAAGGAAATTGAAAAGGCTTTGATTTGTCAGGGAGCCTGCCGGGCGCTGGTGAACATCACCGAGTCCTGAGGCGACTCTGCCAAATCACCAGCCCAGGCTTTCTCTGCCCTCCTTGTAATTAGTCTGTCTGGGCTTTTAGGACAGCCCCGGGGGACAGTGTGGGAAAGAGGATGAGAGGCTGAGAGCAAAGCAGAAGGGAAGCGCCCCAGCCGACCCCTGCCCCTCAGAAAAGGAGCAGCCTGACCCCTCTCAGAGATGGCCTTGGGGAGCCCTGCGAGCCAGTGAGCTGTCTGCTGGCCTTGGACTCCACCCCGCAAGCCGGGACCCACAGCCAGTCAGCCTGGACCATTTACAGCTGCCTGACTGAACCTCAGGGCTAGGAGGTAAGGAGGGTGAGCTTCCACATCTGCAGAGTGGGAACAAGCAACGTTTGTCATGTCTGCTGGTGAGCCATTTCTGTGGCTCTGAGAAAGCCTGGAGGTGGACATCAGCCCGCCTTCCTTCCCTCAAGAGCTCCAAGCCACGTGCCTCCTTCCTGGGGCACAAGGAGGACTAAAGCTGATTCTCTACCTTTTTTTTTTTTCTTCCTTGAGTCAAGGTCTTGTTATGTGGTCCAAGCTGGCCTTGAACTTGCAATGTAGCCAGGCTGGCCTCAAACTTGTAGTCTTCTTGCTTCAGTCTCCCGAGTACTGGGATCATAGGAGTGCACCAATATGCCCATACTTTAGAGATGAAGAAACTGAGACACAGAGAGTGAAGGTGATCTATCAAGGTCAAGTCAAAAAGAGGCTGCTTCTGGGTCCTAGTCCTGTCAATTTCTAGCTGTGTGACCTTAGGCAAATGCACATCACTTAATCTCTCCAATCTCAGTTGTTTTTCTTTAATCTCTAAAATGGGAGCATAGTGATAAGAATAGCATAAAGATAAATGGAGTGTGTGGAACATAAGAAATGTTCCAAATAATGGCTAATGTCCATGTGGTGGGCACTAAGTACTCTTATTAATATTATTCTCAGGGCTGGGGATTTAGCTCAGTGGTAGAGTGCTTGCCTAGCAAGCACAGGGCCCTGAGTTCAAGCCCCAGCACATATATACATACACACACACACACACACACACACACACATATATAAAATTCTCATCAGCAAGCAAAAGACTCTCCACTTTTTTGAGCTCCTGCTGCTGCTCTGGCTTCCATTTCTTTCTCTCATAGAAACATCTTCCAGAAACCTGTTCACCGCTCCTTTTGTAGATGACAAGATGGGCAAAGAAGCCCAAAAAAGCAGCTCCCAGCTTGGGAGGGGCCACAGAAAAAGGACAGCGTTTAGAGGCCCTAGTTTCCACCCTAGGCCACAAGGTATCGGCGCAGAACCGGAGCCAGAAGGCAGACTCCCCAAGCAAGCTGCTGGGCATCCTACAAAGAAGCGCTCTCCATTTCCCTAATTTCCAGAGATGATGCTTTATGAAGACATCCGCCTTCCAGCCTAAACCTACTTCCTACAATTTGAGCCGTCATTGGTGTGAAACTAATGAAAGGTTTATGAGTTCCCGAGCTCCAGGTACTATTGATAAACTCCCTTTCATGCCGTTGTTAGAGCCTGTCGCCGCAGAGCTGCTGTGGGGCTTTGAAGCGGAGAGCAAACCTCAAAGGTGGATCATTTTAATACCTCCCCTCTGAGGAGGACCAAGCGTATTTGTGTGCCTCCCCCTGTCTCCCTCTGTGTGCTGTCCCACCCCTGCCGGCAGCCACTCCACACTCAGGAAGGGAGGGAGTCCAGGCTGGCAGGAGTCTTTGGGGCCAGGTGACACTTCTGGAAAAGACCACACAGAACAGTCTAGACATGATGGAGGTGACGGCCCCACAGCAAGGTGAATGAATGCAGGCACCTAATGCAAGGGACGTGCCCTTAACAAGGGGAAATGGAGAACTTCACGTTCGGTGTATATTAACACCATTTTAAAAAAGATCACAGGGGCTGGGGATTTAGCTCAGTGGTTACAGTGCTTGTCTTGCAAGCGGAAGGTCCCGAGTTCAATCCCCAGCACCAAAAATAAAAAAACCAAAATAAATAAATAAATAAATAAATAAGATCACAGCCTGTGGGCCTTTGGCCACTGTCACTGCACCCTGGGGAGACCCCATTTTCTGAGCGCCTTCAGGGTAAAGTTGCACCCCTAACCCAGAAAGACTTCTACGTTTTGAACCCTGCTTTAGCCTCTTCGTGCTGTACTTGGAACCCCAAGCCCTATCTGAAGATCACGCTTCCTCTTGGAATGGGGATTTAGCCTCATATCAGAGATGCAATAAGCATAAGGCTGGGATCCTGGGCTGTGGTGGAGCGTCACTGTGGTTCAACCCCTCACTCTGCCATTGAAGAGCTTTGAAGCTTCAGCAAGCTACTTTTGTGTATCAGCTTCCTCATCTGTAAAATGGGAGGACTGCCTCACATTAAGGCAATAAAGCGTTAGTAATTTTATCGTGTTGGGTCCCAACCTAACACATACTGAGCTCTCCATGGAGGTGGACCCATTCCCAGCTTCCTCTGTGCCCCAACTTCAGCTGGCAGCATCCTCTTTGGAGATGAAAGATGTGGCGATGAAGGGGTGCAGCAGGGGAAGGCGGATGTGGCTGGAGGGGTGGGGTGGCAGAGTTTGGAGCAGGCAGGCGGTGAGGCTCTGCCTTCCCAGACTAAAGCTGCTCACACTGTGATTCTGAGGAAGTGTCCCAGGGACACTGATGTACCAGCTTCTCAGCTAGGGGCTAGCCACTCGGGCCGCAGACACAGCCACCTGAGGAAGCCCTGGTAGCCCAGCTATCTGCAGTGATTGTTGAGAGTGTGGGCAAAGCTGAGCGCAGTAACACCTTTGGGACTGAAAGTGACTTTAGAGCTAGTGCATAAGAAACTGGGCAGCTCAGCCCTGATCTCTCTGGGAGACCCAACCTCTGGGCTAAGCTGTTCCCGAGTTCTTGACCAACAGAAACTGGCATCGCTGTTCTTAGCTGCTAGATTAGGGGGCAATTTATTATGCAGCAATAGTTGACTAATACAGGTGGGATAGGAGAAGGTGGGTAGGGCCAGGGCGACCTCACGTCGCAGTGTGGTGCTCACGGAAGACACCCATGTGCCTTCTCATACATCTACTCTAGTTTCTATTTAAGTGAAGTCCATGCTGCGTTTTGCCCCTTCCAGAAGACACCTGCCCTTCCTCCTTTGTGCCTTGACCATGCTGCTTTCCCAGGGCTGAAGGCTGGAGTGGGGGCTGAGCCCTTCTGACCACCAGAGCTGGTGACTGCAGGGATAATAGAGAGCTGGCTGAGTTGCTTCTGTGAGAGGCTCTGCAGAGCGGGAGGCCCTGTAGATTTTAATCCTTTCTCTCTTTAATCTTTCTTTCTCCTCCTTTGGTTCACAGGTTTCCACATACACTGCAGAGTTTCAAGAGAAAAGGCCCCACAACCACAGCCCACAAGCCTCCCCTCCCTCTCCCTCTGATGGAAGGAGTATTTGGCCGGACAGGGTGCCCCAGGATCTCCCATTGGCTTGTGGGAGGTGAGGGAGCCTGGGGGAATCAGGCACCCAAGAACCTCAGCCCCAGGCTGTCATCTCCTTCAACTTCCGGCTCAGTCCTGCTGGGATCCCAAAAGGTCCCTGGATGGACTGGGGGCTGGGGGCCTCATTACCCCCGAGCAGCCAAGCCCAGGGACTCAGCAAGCCTAGGCAGTGTGGCCCAATGGCCAAGGGCAGGGCGTCGAAGTCAGATAGCAAATCTCAGCCCCCCACTTCCTGCTGTGGGGCCTCAGACAAATGACTTCATGTCTCTGGGTCTGCAAAATACTCTAGATATAGGAACACTAGCCAGAAGGCTGGAGTCCACAGAAGACCTCTCTGATCTCGGGTGCCTGCAGCCCTCTTAGCCTTCCTCTCAGAAAACAGGCCAGTGAAGCGCTGTACAGTTCTGGGCACTGGCCGGGCTGGGAAGCCAGGTGACATCAGGACATTAAGCCATTCACCAGGCCAGAGAATCCCCGCATAACAAATTCATTCTGTGCAATAAAGAACTTGGCTGTACCCTGTTCGGGGCATTTGAAATCTGAATTGCTGCAGTGGCACTTTGAGACACAGCAAGAAGAAATGAGCTTGGGGTCTCTGGGAAAAGACCTTTAAACCTGTTTTAGAAACCAGATTTGTCTGAGTACTGCTCATCTGCCCTCCAGGCTTGGGATGAAGGGAAAGGACCCTGGAAGGCTGCCCACTGGGCACAGGAAACAGCAGGCACAGGAGGGCAGGCTTCAGGAAAACAGTGTCACAGGGGTGCCCTGCCCGGGGGCCTTGAGTGACACCTTGTCCCCAGACCCAGGGAAGCTCTGGGACCACAGGAGACAGGGGCACGCCATGGTGCTGGAACGAGCAAGATGAAACCGACAACACAGAGTGACCGACAGCCCATCTCACCAGCCACTGGGAAGCTGCAAGCTGCTCCTCTCTTCCTCCCTAAGGCTGCCTTGGCAGCAAGCACATTCATTTCTTTATTCATCCATTCAGCACCCTCACACTGAGCACTCTCAGGGTGCAGAGGCTCGGGAAAGAGGGCAGACTTGATGAATGCACCTCAAGTTCTAAACTCCTGACCAACCTGGAGAGTTCGCACACAGGCCCCCTCAGGGGTTCACTAAGAAATAGACAGAGTATCACAAGCTGCCAAAGAAGGTGATCCAAACTCCCCAGGATAGACTGGGAAAGCCTTCACAGAGGAGGGTACGTTTGAGCTGGGTCCCGAAGGCTGAATAGGAGTTCATATCAGGAAGAAGGCTGAATAGGAGTTCATATCAGGAAGAAGAGAGGGAGGAGGGGGTAGGGCATTCCAGACAGAGAAAGCAGCATAGTCAAGGCACAGAGGAGGAAGGGCAAGAAGGGGCAAAAACACAGACGTGGACTTGAGGTCACCCCGGCCCTGCCCACCTTCCTCCTCCCCACCTGTATCAGTCAACTATTGTCACATAACAAATTGGCCATGAACCTAGCAGCTAACATCTCTATTCCTACTAGCTTATGGGTCAGGAACTCGGACACGGCTTAGCTCAGGGACTCTTGGGGGGCCCTGGTCATCTGAGACCACAAGACCTGCCTGCAAGGTGGCTCATCCACGTGGAGCTGGCTATTGTTTCCCCACAGGGCCTCCCCACATGATCTGGGTCTCTCAGAGAAAACAAAGTTGAGCTGTCCTGTTATTTTATGACTCAGCCTCAGAGGTCACAGTTTTTTCTGTGACCCCTCATTGGCCCCTCAGATCACCCACGCAGTAGGAGACACTGCACGAGGGTGTGAACATCAGGAGCTGGGCAGGACTGGGCCCATCTTGGAGGCTGGCCGCCACACCACCTCCCTGGGGATCCCTGGTCAGGACAAGCCCCAGTGTGCGGTTTCAAGGAAGCAAGCTCTTTCAGCAGATTCCAGAATCCTTTCCAAGGCAGCCACCCCGTGGTGCCTGGTGCAGAGGGTCCAAGCTGGTGCTGACCTTCTCTGGGAAGGACCCTGGGGGTCAGGAGGATTGTCTGTGTCCCCAAACCACAGACATCACCAACACATAAGATCGAGCCCTCCCTGGCCATTGTCCACCTGCCCCCATGGCTTCGGGAGTGGTTACCCTGAAAGCAAGCCCAGAATGTGCTCTTCCGCCAACCCCTAAGACATCGCCAGTGCAGCCACATTTAGCAGGGACCAGCTGTGCCAGGTAGATCCATTAAGGGCCTGGGACAGTGTGGACGCAGAGGGCACTCAGGGCAGCTGCGCATGCCCGGCCCAGGTCTGGCACTGCTCCGGCCCGCCTGCCCCTGGGCCATGCCGGCCTTGCGTAATTGGAATGCCAGGGCGCACCTGCAGACAATTTTATCACACGCTGTATAATGTGTAAATACCATTAAGTTAGACAGATTTTCTCATTAATTCTCGGTCCCAGTGACAGACCAGGAATTAACACAATTGATTTTCCAGTCCCTACTCATTATCAATCATCCCCCCCTCCCTGAACTTAGTCACATTTCATCTGTTCCACCTGGGCCCCAGCATCTATTTGGAGGTTTCAACATATATTAAACTAATAAAGAGCAACGGGCACTGCCATGTCAGCCCTGGAAACTGGTGGGGACAAGCAGAGAAACAAATCTTGGGAAAAAAGTTACTTCTGTGGCTTTTAGACAGTAAGAATGGACAGAGCTTTGGGGGCACAGTCCTGCCCTGCCAGGAAGTGGCACTGGCCCAAGGTGCTCAGGTAAGGGTGTTGGTAACTCCCAGTTATGAACTGCTACACGACAGCCACCCCAAGACTTAGTGGCTTAGGTCGGCTACTGTTTATCTGCTCATGGTGCTGTGTGTGGGCCGTTTGGGCTAGACTCACTCATGTGGCTGGAACGGCCGAAGGTCTCCAACCAGCTTCACACATATACGATGCTTGACATGGGTCAAAGGACAGTGGTCTGGGGACCTCAGCTGGGATGGCTTGTCTCTGCTACGTGTGGCTTCTTATTCTGTAAAGAGATGGCACGGACAGCCCACAGCCTGGCAGTCTTGGGAGTCCCAAGAGGCCAAGGCAGGAATCCTTTCACTGTACCCTGCTGGTCGCCATAAGTCAAAAGACCAATCTGGATTCAAGGGAAAGGGAAGGAGACTCTATCTCTGGATAAGAAGAGCAGGCCGAGAGCACATGGCTCAGGGGTGCACCCCCGAGATGGGACCCCATTCCAAACAGGGTGCCGTGCTAGCCAGCCTGGGATCAGGTTTCTGGAGCCCTCCTTCCTCGGGCAGTTTCTTTTTGATCCTTCATACCAAGAGAGGGGGGCTCTGTTCTTCAAGACCTTTCCTGACCCCATCCAAGCAGGAGAGAAAGGTCATCGCAGTGACTTGAGTAGCAACTAATCCCCCGCAGAGAGGAGGGGCAGGAGGGAAGAGGTGACCTGTGTCCAAGTCTCAGCCTGCCTCGGTCACACTTTCTTGCTGCCAGAACACCTCAGGACCGTCTCGCCCCCAAAGGTGAGTAGCATTCGATCAGAAATTGCCAACTGATTTTAGTATTAGCAAGAGCGTGCGCTCACAGAAACAGATCTTCATGAGCAAGAGCACATTGTGTGGAACGCGCTGACTCCAAGTCCAGGCAGAAAGCAGCTGTGGATTATCCACCGCTTTTCTCACCTGTGCCAGCCCACCCTGACAGAGCTCTTTCGATGTCAGTGATACTGTGGCAGCAAGAACTTTCTCGACTTCATGGAGAGGTTGGAGTGAACCTTTCATTTTGGTGTCACATCCAGCATCGTGCACAGATTTAAAGCGTGTCATTCAACGAATTTTTACAAGCACACATACTTGTTCAGTCAGTGTCCACAGCCCTCTGGTCATGCTCCCCAACGAGGGCCCCTCCTGTCCTCTCTTCTGACACCATAGATTAGTTTCCCAGTGTGGGGTGTGTGTAGGGAATGTGCTTTACGGAGTCTGTGTCCTGGATGCAGGCCATGATGCAACACAGGGCTATTGGAGCAGGATCCTACTAGGGGCAAAGGGAGTGGCCTTCCAGCGTCTGCAGCTCCCCATCCTAAGTCTTCCTGTGTCCACATTAGCTGAAACCTTGTGCTCCACAAAGACCTCTTTTGCCCCACCAGACCAGAGCATGGGGCAGGCACAGGCAGGTGGGACAGAATAGAGGAGAGAAGAAAAGGCCGCCCAAGCTAGGCCAGCCTTGGTGGGCTCCTGGCCAATTTCCTTCCGTTTTTCCCTGGATGAGGCTTTTATGGAAGCCCTTGTCACTCAGGAGTGTGGAATAAATTGTTGGATGAAGTGTTTACGCGAAGGCCAGCGGGGATGCAGCAAGGACAGGGTCGGGGCTTTAGGAGACACCAGACAGACCCTCCCTCGACGCTCCTCGGAGCAGGAGAGGGGGCCACAGAGACCCACCTCTCCCCGGCCCCTCAGCTCCAGCAGTTGGTAAGCCCACGTGCCCCCCTAGAATTATCATAGCTAATAATAATTGTCTTTATGAAAACCATTTAAGGTGAATTCTAATGTGCTTCGTGATGTGACTTCTTCGGGCCCTCCACTACGTGAAGGTGAAATAGGTTCTGAATAGTAAGCAAGGAGGGGTTACGAAGGGCACCTCTGCCTGGCAGGCTCCTCCCCAGTTAACTACCTCTTCAAGGAAAGTGGGTGATGGGACAGGTCTCCCCTGCGCCCACTCAATGGCTAGGTCCTCTCTTCTTTCATCAAAATTGTCCAGGTGGACCAGGGCACCTTCTGCCCTCAGGAAGCCCCTGATCAGGGATCCGAGCGCTCCTGCAGCCAGTCCCCTTGCTGCTCAGCACGAGGGCTGGGGAGGCGGGAGGAGACAGGGCCACAGCTTCTGTGCCCTCTGCTCCCCTGAGCTATGCAGGGAGGGACCTGTGCAGACAGTTTCAAGAGTCAGTTATGCACTGCCCACCCCCCCAGGCCCAGGATGAGAAACCCTGGGCTCATTCTTGCTGATCTGTGCTTATTCTGCCGTCTCAAAGCAGAAGGGGCTGCTAGTCCGGTCCGTTTAAGAAAGGCTCCCCCTAAGTCCCTCAGGTCCCCCTCCCAGGGCAGCAGCCCAGGGCCTAGGCGGCACTCATCATTCTCCCATCAAAACTTGCCTGCCCTTCACAGCATTCTTTTCTGATCCTGACCCTTTGTTCCCCATGGTGACAGGCAGATTCTTTTCCTCTGTGAAAACCTCCTTAGTTATGCACTAGTATTTTAGCAAAGACCTTTGGGAAACATAATGCCTTCATTCAAAGGCTGACTAATGGTGGAATCCAAGGCACAGAGGCAGGTTGATGCAAAGCTATTTAGGGGCAGGCAGGCCTCTGAGCTCCCATTAAATTATGGCCATGCTGACCTGATGCAAGAGGATGGACCGTCCTTTCCAGGAAAAGTTTCTAACAGCAATCTACCATGCTGCTGCCAGGTAGATTGTGCTTAGCAAATGCATGAATGAATGAATGCGTGCCCTTGACCTCTTCTAACCCTCCAAACTCTGGGAGTCCAGGCCAAAGGCCAGAGGGTCCCAGCATCCCTTCCCTGGAACCACAGCTTTGGGTCCAGTCTGGGTGATGACCTGAAGACACCCATAACCCAGTGCAAACAGGGGAGTGTCTCCCAGGCTGTCCTAGGAGCACTCAGGGCTGGGGGGGGGGTCCTCCCTGCACCCACCTACCCCAAACCCCAACTCCGGCCGACGCACACACTACCCACTTGCCAGAGAGAGCCTGAGATAGCCACACCATTCTGTCTCCATTTTTTCCTTCCCCCTCCTGCACTTAAGTGCCCATTAGGGACAAAGGGACAGAGCAGAGGACAATAACATCTGTTTTTCCAACAGGCCAGTGACAGTGTGGATCTAGGGGCGGAGCACACATCAGCAAGGGGCCCAGACGCAGCCCTGCAGCTGCGGAAGCAACTGGCACTGGGTCATTTCTCAGGGAGATTATCTCCCAATCAGCGGCAGCTCCCCGCTTGCTGGCGTTTAGCCTCACTCAGGGAGCCATCGAGAGCCACACTGCCCCTCCAGGCTTGTACTTTTATCTCTGGTGGGCCAGGCCCAAGTTCCAGGAGGAACCTGGAAGCCACAAGTCCTCTAGCCTCAGTGCCACCTTCCTGAGGCTCCGCCACATACAGGACCCTGGCCCGCAGCACAGAACGCGGGATTAGGAGGAGCACGGAGTCAGCAGTCAGGAGAGCCGGTTTCTCTGCCACCAGCCCTGTGACCTCGGGCCACTGTGTCTGTCTGGGGACACTAACAGCAAGGTGCTTAACTTGCTGAAAGAGCCTCAGTTTCCTTGTCTATAAAATGGGAGCTCTCATAACTCGGTCACAGAATTGCTGTGGGTCTCAACCATGACAACCGCTTATGTGACACTAGTTCAGGTGAGACGGCAGAGGAAGGGAGAGCAAGGGCGCAAGTCACTGCAGCGCTACTTCTGTCAGTGGCTCAGTCCGCAGCGGCTGACTCCAGATCTCAGGGACGGCTGAGATAGCTTCTAGGGGCAGTGATGTCTGGGGTGGTGACTGTCCCAGGTTCTTGGTGTTCTGAACAAAGAATTGAGCAGGACACAGAAGAAGTGAGGGCACAGATTTATTAGCCAGGGTGAGCGCCTCAGGGCGGGAGCCAGCAAGACGAGCTCAGGGCCCCAAAGAAGCCAGGCATCAGAGCCCGGATGCAGTTTTTACAGGGAGGAAGGAGCTCTTTGAGCCGGTGCACAGTTCACTCCAGTCAGGGCCAAGTCTCCTCCTTCCTGTTGGAGGGGGAGTTTTCATCCCTATATGGACCTTTGAGGAACTGTCATGGCACCCAAAGCCCACAGGGGAAAGGGGGTCAAAACCACACTGTAAACCAGATTATAATGAATTATAAGTGAGTAGAACATTCTATAGAGCCTGTCGCCCAGGGTGGCATAGTTGTTACAGGTGAGCGCTCTTTGTGGTTTCTAGAGAGCTCCTCCTAGGCCCCCCAGAGGCCCGCAGCACCTGCACCCCCTTGTCTTTCCCGCTGTGGTCAAGTTGTCACACTGGGCACCCTGTGATTCCTGGACAGCCAGCTTCGTCTTTTTCCCTCTGGCTTGCAGGCCCCCTCCTTCCTGGTACTTCTCCTCTCTACCTCCTGACTCAGATGGACTGCGCAAAGCACTCTGAACCATTCGCCTCTCTCCAATGGTGGCCGGAGACCTTCTCTCTGACGGGCCCTTTCTGCCTTCTCTCCTCCTCCTGCAGCCCCAGGGAAGCCAGCCTGAGCTAGTTCCACTGGGGAGTCGGAGGAGCCTCAGAAAGAATTGAGGGAGGGGAAGGAGAAACGAAGGGGACAGAGAACAGGAGAGAAGACAATGGCAAGATGTGGTGCCTTCCACATTTTAAGAGATTTAAATTAAAAATGAGATTTATAAAAAAACAATCCATCATGTCTCCCCTCCCCACTTTAAATGAAAGAGAAAGTGTTGAAAGTGAAAATGACTTTCAACCTACGAGCACTGCATTTGGAATTAGAAGAGAACAGGTCCTGGCAGTGCTGCCCTGTGTCTGTGCAACCTTGACCGAGTCACCTAACCCCTGTGAGTCCTGTGACAAGAGCCATGCACGGATGCCTTAGGACATGGGGAAGCCACCTGGAGAGCCCCAGATAAGGGCTCGGTGAACCCCAAGTGTCCAGCAGATCTCGCCACAGTGGCTGTCATTGCGACTGGTCAGGCAGCCTTGGAGAGCTGCTGTCACCCCCACCCGGCAGGCAGTAGGGTCCCAGGGCAGGGCCTCCTTCCTGGGGACACAGGTCTTTCCTGCACTGAGTCTGCTTAGTGGCAGCCACCCGCGGGGCCAGCGCAGATTACACAGCGCTCTGCCTCACTTGAGGGATCCACTTATCTCCACTCCCCATCCCCGCCTGTGCTGCCTCCCGGGCAAGAACAGCTCTTCTCGGTGGAGCAGCCAGGCCCAGCCTGGATGCTGAGCTGCCAGGATAAAGAACGGCCCTGCATCTCCCTGCCTCTGCCCGGAGAGGCTCTGAGCTATCATTTCCTCACAGCCCTGTGCTTTCCTTTCATCCTCCCCAGAACTGCATGGAGACTGGTTATCTGGTAATTGAGATTGTTTTACAAGGTGTCGCTCACTGGGTCCTGGTAATTTTCAGGGCCTGCTGACTGCCCAGGGTAACTACAGGGGTTGGGGGTGGGGGCATCTGCAAGTCCACACATGGACACATACATGGGCACACACATGTAAGACACAAGTTTGTTTTTTGTTTTTTGTTTTTTAAGATACTAATAGCGCTGGCAAAATGGACCTCAGGCAATTTCTGGGTATTTTTTCTTGTTGCACTCTGACCACAACCCAAGGAGATGTTGCCCGGAAGCTAGAGACGCCAGAAGCCCTACTGTGGGACAGGGAAGACCTGCCACTCCCTTAGCTCCTACTCCCTTAGCTCAGGCCCAGGGGCTGTGGAGCATTCCATGAGAAGCCACCTCGACAACCTCCGGCCAAGGGCAGGACCCCAACTTTTCCAGAGTCACCCCACTGGGACTCCCATCTCAGCAAAACTAACCCTGGCTTTTCTGGGAGAAGGGCTCCAATGGGCGGTCCTTCCGTTTCTGCATATAGTGCTGGAGCAGAGCCCGGGCCTGTCCACGCAGTGCCTCGGTCCATCCGGGCGCCATAACGGAACAGCACCGCGCGGGTGACTTCCGAGCAACAGAAATGTATTTCTGCCAGTTCCAGTCCAACAGGCTGAGAATCCACGATCGAGGCCAGTTTGGTGTCTGGTGAGGGCTGACTTTGTGGCTCACAGATGGCACCTCTGGCTGCTTGGTGACAGGGGCAGGGTGGCCCCTGGGGTCTTCTGTACACCGGGAGCCCTGACTCCTTCATGAGGGCTCTGCTTTCCCATTAGCGATCAGGTTTCCCAGAGGAATTTGAGAGCACCCAAACATCCAACTACAGCGCAAGACTCCACATGAATAGTTGTTTCTCTCCTTTTCTGCCTCCCTTACTATCTCGTAAGTTGCATGAGGGCAACTTTTGTTTTCAGGGGTTCTTGTTGTTATTGTTTCTGCAGTACCAGGGATTGAACCCAGGGCCTTCACACTAAGCTACATCCCCAGCCCCTTCTTTTCTTCTCTTCTTTTTTCCTTTTCTTTCTTCTTTTTTTTTTTTTTTTTTTGAGACAGAGTCTCACTATGTAGTTCAGGCTGGCCTTGAACTCACAGTCATCCTCCTGCCTCAGCTTCCTAAGTGCTAGGATTGACAGGTGTCTGCCACCACACCTGGATATTTCATTTAAACCTCAAAAATTACTCGTCAAGGCAAATAGAAGGAACCAGAAGCTGAGAGAGGGCCCATAGTTTGTGGGGCATTCAGCTGGCCATACACCCAATGCTGTCAGACTCCAAAGCCCAAGCTCCTTGCTCTTCGCCAGTCAAGCTCCTTGAGCGCTCCAGATACAGCCTGTCTGTCTTGTCTTTCCCTGGGGATCGCAAGTTTCCTGAGGACAGGGCCCGCGGGGGTCTTATTCACCATTCTACCCCTCAGAGCCTGGCCGAGGGCCTGTAACATACTTGCTTAATGAACATGCAGATGGTGCCAAAGGCCCAGTGAGCGTCACAAGTAGTGATTGATCAGGGTCTGAACACTGGAGCCTGGAGAAATTAGTCACCTCCGGCTTTGCTCCCCTGTGGCCCTTTGTGCCTCTATCACAGCCCCAGCATGGCATCAGGTAATCCCTTGCAGGCGCGCTCTCTGCGCTCTCCCAGAGTGAGTCCTCCCGGAACACAGTAGTCCCCCTGGGGGAAAAGCGCCAGCTGGAAGCCCCTGGGTGACGGTGGGCGATGGCAGCAGTAACCTCTGGGCCCCATGCTCCCCTGGCAACCCCCTGGTCTCAGTGCACGAACCCCAGCGACTCCTCCAGCCAGCGGGAGCCCTGGGCTCACTGGCCCTGCGTCCTGTGATGTGTTCCCCGGGCCTCGCCTCTCAAGGCCATTCATCTTGATTAGGTATTGGCAGTGCAGCTGATTGAATGCCCTGCCATCCCCTCATGTTTGTTTCTCAGCGAGGATGTGTCAGGGTTTCCATTCTTCAGGAGGCTCTGACCTTGGCAGTGGCAGGAAGGCCCTTGGCGTACCTGCCCCGGCACTCCAGCTGTCTCTGAGTCTCGGCCAGAAGCAGCTGGTTAAGGAAAACTGGGCGACCAAGTCTCAGGCAGCAGGTGGGGGCTGTCTCTAGCTGGGGGTCAGGGACAGGAGCCCACTAGCACCTTGGTTTCTGATGGAACAATTGCCTCCCATGGCCACCCCTTCCTAGAACCCTCACTCCCTGCTGTCACCTCTTCCTGGAAACCTTCTTGATTGTCTCCACCCACACTCCACACTGAGGCTGTTGGTGTTTATTTGGCCGCTGGCACTGGTCCATCTCCTCTCCCTTAGCTCAAGCATACTGACGCCCCCAAAGGGGAGTCTTGGTGTCCCCAACACTCCTGTGACAACCAGCTCCAGGTGCTGCTCACACAGAAGGTGGGGAGCAGCTCTGTCCAGTACCCCCAGGTGGCCAGCGCATGTGCTTAGGCAGAGCCACAGGGCCATTTCTAGGAGTGCAGGCAGCACTGTTCCCACATTCTGGTATGGGCCTGGGATTCAGTGGCTGGGCCAGACCCAAAGAGAAGAGGCTCCTGAAGACAGGCAGATGGGGGACGGGAGCATACCTTTAACCGGAGAACGGACCTCCCTCTCTGGCACTGTGGGTGGGGAGTAGTGCCCATGGTCCAGAATGGGCAGACTGACTGGGGACTCTGGCCCCATCAGTCAGCGCAGGTCAGAGAAGCAGGCTTCAGCGGACCCATAGAGCTGGCCTCCAGGTGGGAGGGCACAGGGCACAAAGCCAGAGGGGACCTCGCTTTGAAGACTGGGGTGCAGCAGACCAGTGTCAAGACAGGGAGCAGCACCAGGGGGCTTATTACACCCCCTGTCTCCATCTGCAGTCTCTTCCACCAGGTCTCAGGCTCCCCATTTCCCACTTCAGAAGGTGCCAGCCAGAAGGTGGCTAGCCCACACGGAATGGGAACCATGTCCCCAGGCCAGGCCCTGGACCGCCTCGAGGTCTGAGGCTGGTGTGCACACACTGGGGAGCAACTCTGGGAGCCCCACCTCAGAGCCTTAGCTGACTGTGAGGCCATGCTGGGCTTCAATCCTTCCAAAGCCCCTTCTCGGGTACCCGCCACCATCAGCCTAGTTTCCCTTCATCACCACCTCCCATTCCCCAGGACAGACCAACGGATCGAGTCCCTAGGTACGAAGCACCGCAGGGCAAAATGCGCAAAGCAGAGTGACAAGGAGTAGAACTTGCACTGAGAGAGGCCCAGGTTTGAATCACAGTTCTATCACTTACCAGCTGGGTGACCCCGGACAAGATTCATCTCTCCCCAATCCTCAGCTTCCTGTCTTTTGAAAAGGACACCTTAATACCCTATTCATGCAGTTGTTATGAGCATTAAAAGAACGTATTTAAGCTGTACAACCAGTGCCCGGCACACAGTGAGCAGGCAATAAATGACAGCTTTGTTACCGTCACTCTCCATCATTCATAAGTTCAATGCTTAACTATTTAGAGGCTTCCGAGTACCAGGAATAGGAGCTGGATCTTAGAAGATCTTAAGATCCCCAAGTGGCATCGCCTGCCAACAGCTCAAGGAAGGCCACCAGCTAACATGATGTGTCAGCCAAGTTCTCACACCTGTCATCAGCCCCACAGAGTCCCAGCCGCTCCCGTGCAACTAAGTCACCCAATGATAGTAACTGAGCGCTCACTTGGTTGCACTAAGTACTGTGCTGAGCGTGGATGGTAAATAGAACATGGTCCCTGCCGCTGTCCTCCCACCTGCTGGGGGAAATTGACAATAAACACATTGAAGAACAGATAGAGAACACATGCTGTGCTGTGCTGTTGCCTTTCCTGTTAAACCCACTTGTGGCCCTAATGGGGGGGGGCGATTCCAAGTCCTCCTGAGGAAGAGGTTCATGAGCAGCAGGCATGCAAGGGTGCGGGCTTTGAGCACAAAACCAGGACCTTTGCTTCCCCACCCAGAGCGCCCGCGTGACCCCTGTGGCCTGCAAGCCCTGGTCACAGACTTAGGCAGGGACCCAGTTGAGTTTACACCACCATTTGGCACCCTGGCTTAGTGGCTCACCATGGGAGGGCTGTCCCAATTTGAAGAAGGGCAAATCACAAATGTCAACTGGCTGGGACTCAAGCGCAGGTTCCTGCCAGAGGCACTACTTTTACATCAGCCTGCACAGTCTGGAGCCCGCAATGAAAGAGGCTGACAGTCCATTAGCAGCAGAGCAGTCCGGGGGCCCGGGGAAGGAGCTGTCATCCACCTCGCTTCAAGGACTTTCGAGGGCAAAATCAACTCAACGTGTGTGTGTGTGTGTGTGTGTGTGTGTGTATTTTTTTTTTTTTTTAAACCAAGAAAGGAGTATCAATGGCAGCTACACCTGTTGAAATGAGTAGACAGACAGCAATCTGCAACCCAGGGGAAGGAATGTCAAAAAGCTTCTGGTACTCTGTCCTCCTATCCCCATAGGCAGGTCCGAGAAGCAACAGAACAACTGAAACGAAACACTGGAGGACCCCGAAAGGTCTTCTTATCCAACTCCTCTCTGATGTGACTCTTCACTTCAGTGCTCTTGACAAGGAATCATCCTTTTGCTTGAATGCCTCTAGTTACAGAGAACTCACCACCCACTGGGATGTTTTGAAAGTTCTTCCTGACCTATGAGCTTAAACTTCATTTTTTTTTTTTTTTGTGGTGCCGGGGATCGAACTCAGGCCCTTGTGCTTACAAGGCAAGCACTCTAATCACTGAGCTAAATCCCCAGCCGAGCTTAAACTTCTAAGACCTAAGAGCCATATAACTTCTATCTATTGCTCCTAGTTTTATTCTTTGAAGTCTCACACACCACACACACACACACACACACACACACACACACACACACACACACAGAATCCAATCCTTTTCTACCCAAGATAGCTCTTTTGTGGGTCTCCTTTCTATGCAGACACAGTTTAATGTGCCCTTGCCAATCTGCCAACTGCTTTCTGGACAAGATCCAGTTTGTTAATAACATCTTTGAAATGTGGTTCCCATACTGAGAAATGTAAAATCTCTGCCGCAGCTGTCACCAGTGCAAAAACACACATATGTGCCCATACATACGCATGCATAGAAATAGAACTCCTCTGTGTTTTCTCCCATTCCACCATTCCACATTTCATTGTATTGTTAAATGCCTTCCTGAAGTCTGAGTAGATCATATCCATAGCGTGTTCTTGATCTATCGCCAGTTCACTCTGTCTAGAAAAAGGAAAAACAGAAAGAAGGTGCCCGGGATCAGTCCCTGCCTATCCCATGTGGGGATGAGCAGGACTTTGCCTTCCTTGTTCTGGACAAGGATCTCGATTCATTCCACCTTAGATCACATTAACCTTCATAAAGGTCATTATTGACTCCAGCTGAGCTTTGGGCCAGGTGAAGACACAGGTTTTGGTTTTAGCACAGGACTAACAGAAGAGTTAGTAACATGACATATGATGTATTCACGACTTCCTTCCCCTCGAGGCCATAGAAGAGGCCAGCGCTGGGTCTCCAATGTCCCCTGGGTGGGACTTTGTGCAAAGGTACAGACAGAGAAGAAAGGATAGAGAAGGGTAGAGAAGAAAGGCAGTGCTTTAAGCAGGAGAGGTAGATGGGGGAGATCGCAGAGCAAAGAAAAGTTCACTAGGACCGGCAGAAAAAAGAATGGGATGGCAGCTGGGCGCCCTGCAGGCCTGTGGCACTTGTCAGCAAGAAGGGGCATTCTGAACTGCTCAGTGTCAAAGACAAGAGCTGATTCCAGGGCTGACCTTGAACACCAGGTAGCAGAGAGGAGATGATATAATCATGGAGTAAGAGCCAACCCAAATCCCTGACCTCCGGCCCCACAAGGCCCAAGTCCTGAGCTATCCTAGATGGATGGGAGCAGGCCCGAGAGCTGATGCGGGTTTAATTTCTAGCAACAACCACCTCTCCCGCCCGAAAAGAAGCAGAATAAATCTGATTCAAGAAATAAAGGAACTTAACCAGGTATGGTTCGGCACCACTTGGGAGGTTGACAGAAGGACTGCGAGTTCAAGAGTAGCCTGATCGACAGAGCAAGACCCTGTCTCAAAAAAAAGAAAAAAAAGAAAAAGTGAGCTGTCATGGCATAGATATCACCCTTCTTAAGGCATGCTGCTGATGTGGGGGACCCAAGTATATTGCTTTGTTTATCCATGCATACTTTTCCCTCTGACCTATCAAAGCAGCCTTCCGATTTATGAGCATCCTAATTGCCAGTCATTATATAAGCTCTTCCTCCAAGGTTCACAAAGCCCGCAATCTGGGCCGCCTCATTCCTGTCCTTAATAACAGGAGTCAAATCTTGCTGCGCCAAGGGCAGAGGACAGGGCTCGTGTGTGCCTCGGGAGGCTTCCTCCCCGGGCAAGTCGACACACTGGTTGGTCATCACTCTCCCACAGCTCATTCATCTCCCAGGCATTTATCGAATTCTACCACTGTCCGTGCCACACATCTCTGCTTTGTTCGTAAGGACTAGTTGTCAAACACCTAGCTGAAACCCAGATGTACTCAGTCTGCTCCTTGTTCTCAATCTATCAGCAGTGACCCTATCAGAAGAAAGAAAAACCGAAGTAGGGAAGAAGTAGAAGAGGTTAATTTGGCCTGACACTGACCAGCTCTAAGTGATCCCTGCTGCCTTCCTAAGGACATCTCAAATCTGGCCAAACCCTATCCAAGCTCATCACCGAAGATCAGGTCTCTGTCCCCATCCTCCACGTCCCAGTGTCCCTGCCAGGACTCCTGGAGATTTATGCATCACAGTTCACAATCCGACAATAAGAGGACGAAAGCAAAGAAGAACTGGAAACCAGACCACTGATGAACATTTCTTTTTAATTAACAAGTCTACAGAAAACCTTTGTGAAATCAGGGGACATAATACAAATTATGGTGACATGTATATAAAACCTGGTGCCAAAATACAGCCTTTTGGAATCATTTAGATATAAAAATATGTGTTAAAACCTGTACAGGAGCCCCGTGGAGCAGCTGGCCGGTGATTCTGGCGGGAGCGGCCTCGAGGCAGGTCTGGTCTGTGGACACTGGGAGCCCCTGGTCCCCCAGCCTCCGGGCAAGCCCCACAGGAGGGGTGCCGGCTCCGAGAGCAAGGCCAGAGCAGCTTCTCTGAGGCACGCCCCCGTGAGCACCAAAGTGCCACTAGCCTGGCAGGAAACAAAAATGGTGCCAGGAAGAAGGGTGGGAGAGATGGTTCCGCTCCTTTCCTTCATCTCTGGGCTCTGAACACTGTTCCAGGAGCCTCGCCCTCGGGTAGACAAACCACCCTAACTTTTTGTTGTTGTTGTTTTTTGGGATTTTTTTGGTGCCAGGGATCGAACTCAGGGCCTTGTGCTTGCAAGACCACCATAACTTTAGATGAACATTTGCAACTTCCAAGTCTGTCCTTCCTCAGGAAGCTAATTCTAACTCAAGGAATCAAACCCTAAGTAGCCTGATCTGAAGGATTAACAAGGAGTTCTCACGTCATGTTCTGCAGGCCAAGATCTTGAAACACCCACCCGAATGGCCAATTACAATGGAGAAGTACGAGGATGACTGTCTGACCATCTCCGCCCATTTCAGTCTTGGACCAAAAGCAGCTGAGCGATCAGAGCCCAGAAGTTACAATGAGAAGCAGCACACTCGAGGCTGTGTGCCCTCCAGGAGCAACCTCACTGTCTTTGCACAAGGCCACAGGCTGGAGAGGAGCACAGCCCACATTGCACACCTGTCTCCAAGGATGAGACAGCTCCTCCCCTGGCAGGGCTGAGCCTCCAGGGAGCAGGCCCAGGACCGCTGTCCACTGGTCTGTATGTTCACTGGGTTCCTGCACTGCCCACTCAGCGGCTCTGTGGAAAGCAGTAACGTCCCGACTCAGACGCTGGCTCCACAAACAGGCAACACACATGCGAACAGGACAGAGGGACACAGATGCAAGGAGGATACAGGGGAGCATTAGGAGAGGTGACTGGGAGGAAAAAGCCCTGTGGAGTGTAAGTAGCCTGCAAGGACAGCGGAGGCTCTCTAATTTTGGGGCTCCTAATAGAGCGAGGAGCCGCTCCTGTCATCCTTGTGGATTCTACAAATGGAATACAGTCACTCTGCTCATTTCTGCCCCAAAAGCAAGTGGTCTCAGCTGCCTCCGGGGTGGAGTTTTTCTTCCTCCCAGCCCCGGCCTGCCTGCCTTGCTGCAAGGTGATCTCACACTCACTGGGGGCAAGGGTGAAACGAGAGATGAAGGACAAATATGTCTAGATCACAATTTAGGTCAAACCCAGGAGCTGCCCAAGGCCGCTAATGAGGGACTTTCTCTCGCCAGCCACATATTTCAGGACACCAATGCTGAGTAAGAGACAGGCGCTGCCCACATTAATGGGGCCTAGAACCAATTACTCCTTTTGCCTACACAGCCAAGATAGCAGGACGACACTGTGCCTCTCTGCTATGGCTCCTTCAGGACAGGAGGTCAACCCAGGCAGCTCTCCACCATATTTTAGGACGTTCTGCCGGAACAAGGAGGAATCCGGTCTACTCCATTTTAAAGTGACCTGACAACACCCTCTAGTGGAAATTATAAATAAAACAAGGTCCACATATCCAATCATTTCTGGTTGCAGAGTGGTTTCAAGATTCCCCATAATATGGAAAAACGAAAACAAAGCAGGTTATCTTTAAGAACATAAATAATAACAATATAAAAAGGCAGGATTCACAGCCATCCACTGGACCCACCCTGCCAAGTCCCATTCCCTCGCTGGGAACTCTGGCTTCAGTACACCCTAAAATGGGAGAGTGCTGTTATGCGGGGTGCTGCCGGCACACTCAGAGTTTGGGCAGACTGCCCGCCGGGGCCAGGATGATGCCAAAGACGTAGAAAAGGCCCAGCAGGAGGTTAAGCTTGGCCGTCCTCTGGGGCAGTTTGTTGAAGGCCTGGCTGCGGAACTGCCTCTCGAGGGAGAAGGCCATGGGGATGGTGAGTAGGGGCAGGGCCAGGCTGATGCTGCAGTGCGTGGCCAGGATGCTGAAGATCAGGTAGGGCAGGAAAAGCAGCGTGTTGTAGAGCACGTAGGAGAAGGTGGGGCCGATGAGGATGGCCAGCGTGACGATGCCAGCCTCGCGGTCGGACGCCATGTCCCGGGTGTTGTTGGAGTGGAGAATGGCCTCGGTGCTGAGAGCCAGGGGGATGGCGTAGATCAGAGGGAAGATGGCCAGTGACCCCACCTGGACAGCATAGGCGAACATCACGGCCAGAGGGCCGAAAGTGATGAGGATGACGAGGTCTCCCAGGGCCACATATTTGAATCCAATTCCTGCGGCCAGAAAACCCAGAGAAGGGGTGTGAGATCGAGGGCTGCAAATGGAGGGGTTGCTCCTCAGCAGGGATGGGTCACATCTGGCCGGAAGGCTGTGAGAGTGGGTACTCACTTGGTCCCCGGAGTAACCAGGACTGCGAGAAACCCGGTTAGGTCTCAGAGTCCACCTGCTCAGGTTCAGACACACATGTGCCCGCCTGCAGGACCCCAAAGCAAACTGCCACAGGAAGGCCATGGGATTCCGCTACACAGCTCGTGGAAGAGCCCGTGAGGAGCAAAAAGGTCTTGCAACCTGTGCTTAAGCTTCCTCCACCTTTCTCCAATCCTGCACGACACGGTTAGCTCTGCCACTGGCAGTGTCCACTCAGCCTCCTACTGTCCTGTCCCGCCATGCTCTTGGGGAGCTTCTGCTTGTGAAAACCCCCAGTGACTCACAGGGGCAGTTCATGGTCCCCAAACTCCCACATAAAGAAACTTTCACCCACATATGAGTAAAACAGCCAGACCAGCAAGTTCTCGTGTGCTTCTCCTCTCTGGTTCCCACGAAGTTAAAATGAAACCAGTCCTTCATCTGCCCTCCTTCAAAACCTGTCTAACCCGCAGCTTTCAAACCTGACTGTTCCTCTCCTTTCTCAAGGCCACTCCATCCCACCTCACTCCATCCCCAAGTCCAAGTCAGGGCCATCATTCACCTGGAAGACACTGAGCCCCTCCTAACTGGCTTCCAGACAGGATGGGTGAGACATGCCCCTGAAGGAGGTGATCTAAGGCCTAAGCATCCCACAAGGTGCCTCAGGTCCCGAAAACAAAGAAAACTCTCCCGGGTGATGAACTCCCTCTTAACCATGCTAAAGTGGCAAGTGGCAATGGTCTGCAGAGGACTGAAGATCAGCGGAGCCAAGGACCAAGCCTGAGCCCGGGTTTATCTTCATGGTAGCAGATGGATGCGTTGGTGCGAAATGACCACCCTGGGTCCTCTAGGAAGAGGCATCCCCAGAAAGGATACAACCAGCGCGGCCCCGATGCAACCCCTGCAAGCTAGTTCAGTGTGCCGTGCCCACCACAGCCTGGCTGTGTGAGGACACCCTCGGGAGGAAGCCTCCCCCAGCCGACACCAGCTCCATCCTGAATTGGGAAACTGATGCCCTTGTGATGTCTCACACTTAGGGGACTCTGCCCAGTGCAGAGTCCAGGCAGGAAGACTCCCAGCCAGCTCTTAGCAAGCTTCTCCAACAAGCTGCTGCCCCTCTTTCATCTCCTTACTCCCCAAGCCCATGTCAGACCTCCCACTTGAAGAAAACACAACGGCAGACAGCCTTGACCTTTGGCTGGACTCTCCCCACTCGAGGAGGGAAAGGTCCAATAACCTTCCTGAGACTATCTGGCACCAAAAAAGTGACAGCCTCTGGGGAGAGAGCCGTTGCCTAAATGACTGATCTGGCCCAAGGCCGTGTGATCTACCTGGTTCAGAAATGTGGCCTAGCCTGGTATGGTGGCACATGCCTATAAGTCCAGCACTCAGGAGGCTGAGGCAGGAGGATCATCAAGAGTTCAAGGGCAGCCTGGAATACATAGTGAGTTTGAGCCAGTCTGAACTACACAGCGAGACCTTGTCTTAAAACAAAACAAACATAAGAAGGAAGGTTAAAACAAAAGATGAAAGGGAAAAAAATGGAAAAATGTAAATAAACTTGTTGTAAATAGAGAGGGGTGAATGGAAGGGAGGGGAGGGGAAGGCAGGGAAAACCAAGATACATCATGTACAGGTACAGAATAACCATCGCGATTATGATCATTATGTATACAATGTACCAATATATGTTCTTGGTAAAAATAAAAATTAAAAAACAAAACAAAACAAATGTGGCCCAACAGGGCATGGTGGCACATGGCTCTCTCCCTGGGGCTCTATCTATCATTCTTTCGGTGCTATAATCCTAGCATTTTTGGAATGCTGAGGCAGGAGGATTGCAAATTCAAGCCCAGCCAGGACAACTTAGCTTGACCTTGTCTCAAAATAAAAAAGGCTAGACATGTAGCTCAATACTCAGCTTAGTACTGGAGTTCAGTCCCCAATACTAAAAAAATTTTTTAAATAAAAAATAAGCACAGGAATTTCCTTTCAGACACACCAACCCCTCAACACCATTTTCTGAATGAGCCAGCACAGTGAGACACTGAGCCTCTCGTCCACACAGAAGCCAGAATTGATCTGTGAAGACATAAATCAAAACATTGGCCAGGATGCGGAGCCACTGCAACGCTCGTGTATTGCTGGTGGGAATGTGAAATAGTACAACCACTTCCAAAAATGGTTTGGCAGTTTCTCATAAAATGAAACAGCACCTATCTTGTGCCCTGACAGCTCCATTTCTAGGCATTTACCCAAAAGAAATAGCCAAAATATGTACAGGTCCCTGAATGGGAAAATAAAATGTGGTATATTCATCAAAGGAGTGCTAGTCAGCAGTAAAAAGGAGTTACTGACACACATAATGACTTAATGTGTTTCAAAAACATCGAGCTGAGCAAAAGAAGCTAGACATAAGTGTTCATAAAACAGTTCCATCTGTACAAAGTTCTGGACCAGGCAAAACTAATCCATGTGGAAGCTAAATCTGATTGCACTATTACTCTGCCTTGCATATTTCAATGTCTTCCTGTTTGTTCATTCGATGAGTATTTTAAGTACCACATACCAGGCACTGCACGGGGCAGCAGGGGTTCAGCTGAGAAATCCCTGACCCCACAAACAGCACACAGTCTTGGGGAAAATAACTAACCAAATATGTATGTTATGCAGTTATGAATGTGTTAGAGGGCAATATGTGCTGTGCAGAAAACAGAGAAAAATGAGGAGGGCTCCTGGAGTGGAGGGACACATGGGGAGGACGTGTAATTTTTAAAAAGACAGAAAGCAAGGCATCACTAAGCAGCTGACATTTGAGCAAAAGATGAAGGAAGTTACACAGTGAACCATACAGCCAGATGGGGGAAGAGCATTCCAAACAGAAGCAGTCAGGTCCCAAACGCACTGTGAATGAAAACAGAATTTGCTGATGGGTTGGATGAGATGAGAGAAGAACCCAGGAGGATGCCCCTGACTTTGGGCCTGAAGAACTAGAAGAATGAGGTTGCCATTGAGTAGCTGGGGGTGGAGCTCAGTGGTAGAGTGCTTGCTTAGCGTGCTCAAGGCCCTGAGTCTGATCCCCAGCATTACAAACATGACAACTACCACCACCATCAATCAATGAAATAGGAAAAGCTATGGGCAGAGCAAGGATGTAGGGGCAGAAGCTGAGGAATCTGATCTCAGTCAGGTTGAGCTTGAGGTGTCTACGAAACCTCTAGAAGTTACTGAGCAGGCAGGTGGATAAGGGCTGGCTGAGGGTACAGCTCAGTGGTAGAGCATGTGCATAGCATGAGCAGGCCTCTGGTTCCAACCCCAGCACACGCCCCCAAAAAGAAGTTGGATAGGTCTGGAGTTTGAGCACTGCCAATGTAAACAGATGGCATCTGAAGCCACGAGACTGGCTAAACCACCAAGGAGTAAGTGACGTGGAGAAGAGAGGTCCAAGGACAGCCCTGCTGGCTGGAGAGAGGGAAGGAGCCAGCTGATCAGAATCATCCAGCCCCTGCCTACCTCCCCACTTGCATCCCGCTCTCCCTTGGGACCACTGGCCTTTTGATTCTTGACAATGCCAGCTCTCTCCCACCGAGGACATCTGCACTTGCTGGCCCTACAGCCCAAAGGACTCTGCACCACGATCGGATTCCAGTTCCACCCCATGATGGCTCCCAATCTTTCAAGCCTTAGTTTAAATGTCACCTACACCAAGAGGGTGCTACAGTCTCAGTAAATGTCCCCAGAGGCCCACTTGCTTGGTTCTCAGCCCAGCTACTGGTAGGGGGTGGAATCTTTAACAAGTGGGGCCCAGCAGAAGGTCTACCAGTCCTGGAGGTGTGCCCTTAACAGGAACATTGGTCTCTTCCTTCTTACTCTCTTCCATTCCCAGCCACAACGTAAACAGACTTTCTCTGCTGCTGTGCATTCCCACCATGATGTACTGTCTTGCCACAGGCCGAAATTTTAGCTACAAGTCCACTGACTGACCATGGGCTAACACCCCCAGAACTGTGAGCCAAAAGAAACCCTTCCTCTTTTTAAACTGATTCTCTTAGGTCTTTGTTATAGTAACACAAAGGTAGCTAGTACAGAGGGCCTTTTTTCTTCACCACCACCACCTTATACTATTTTAGCACCCTACTGATCCATTGCTTTCCTTTATTTAAAAAAAATGTTTTTTTTGAGATAGGGTCTCATAGTTCAGGCTGGCTTTGAACTCATTATGTAGCCCAGGTTGGCTTAAAATTCATGGCAATCCTCCTGCCTCAGCCTCCAGAGTACTGGGATTACAGGCATGCGCCACCACTCCCAGCTTGACTCTGTCTTCTTGCCCCTATCCTTTATCCATTCTCAAACTTTAACCAGTCACACCCCACCTTTCTTCCTCTCCAGAGGAAGTCCAACAGCCTATGAGGCCTACCTCATCCATGTGCTCCCTCTTCTCCCCAGGCCTATTCCTGGGCTGTACCTCTCTTTCCTGTCTTCCTCACTCACACACTGAGCTCCTTACTATTCCTCCCATTCTTTTTTTTTATTCCTCACATTCTTGAGGCCCACCTTTGTTCGTTTTGTTTTTTTCAGACAAGGTCTTGCTCTATAATTCAGGCTGGCCTTGAACTTGTGACAATCCTCCTGCCTCAGCCTCCCGAGTGCTGAGACTGCAAGTGTGTACCACCACACCTGGCAAAATTTTTTTTCTTTCTTCTTTTTTTTGTGTTACCAGGAATTGAAGCCAAGGCCTCACCATGGTAGACAAGCACTCTACCACTGATCTACGTCCTGAGCCCACTTCTGTCTGAAGGCGCCATGGCACTCGTTATTCCCTTTTCCCGGAATTCTCTTTCTCTCATCTCTTACCTCCTTCAATCCCGCGCAACTGTTACCTTTTCAATAAGCTTATTCTGACCAAAGTACTTACAAATAGTAATCTGCATCCTCCTCTCTGCTCTACATTTTCCCCCATCATGATCATCACCTCTTAAAAATAGTTATGTGCTACAAAATGGACACTTAAATCAATGATGGACCGAGTATATGAGGGTCCCATAAGAGTAAAATAAGACTATGTTAGTGCTTTACGTATTTACTACACTAGACTTTTTGCCATCATTTTGTTTTGTTTTGTTTTTTTCATCATTTTGTTTTTTGAGACAGTTTTGCTGTGTAGCTCAGGCTGGCCTTGGACTTGTAATCCTCCTGCCTCAGCCTCCCAGGTGCTGGGATTACAGGCCTGTGGCAGAGTCTGTGCCTGCTGTGCACACACAGAATACTGAACACATAACAAGTATTCAGTAAATAGGGCTTAACCCAGGCCCATCGCCTTAACCAGCTGCCACATGATGTCCCCTAGCAAACGAGCTGAAAACGAATAGCTACAGTACAGAGCATGGTGACACACACCTTTAATCCCAGCACTTGGGAGGCTGAAGCAGGAGGTTCGCAGTGACTTCGAGGCTGCCCCGGGCTACACAGTCAGTGAGTTCAAAGCCAGCCTGAACTATATAGCAAGACCCTGTCTCAAAAAACAAAACAAAAAAGTTAATAGCTATATAATTTTGAGCTCTTCGGATTTAATTCCACTAAAATCTGAAACTGTAGTATTATAAAGTATGACCAACAAAAGAAAACTAAATTTTTAAAAATGTCCCACATGTATTTGAGTCATACCCAACATGGATAACCAAGATAGTATCTCCACAACTTACTGTTTTCAGAACATCCACTACCTACTCATCACGGATTTCAGGTAAAAGTGGCTTAATTTAGGAAAGAACCTTTGACATTCCTACAATTCCTACACAAAATAGCAGTTCCCTGTATAAGTAACTGAGACCCACAGAACAGGAAAATGGGCCAATTCTTACCTCCTGTGTAGAGAAAAGAGCCAGACAGGCCTCCAAAGTAGATAAGAGCCAAGTGCTCCAATTTCAGAGTGGACAGGTAGTAGAGGCAGGCAGCACAGACGCAGCCCAAGGTGTAGAGGAAGACTCCGAATCGGACAACGTCCTGGGGCTCTAGGATTCGGTCCACTAGCGTCCTGTCATCACTCTTCTTGTGGTCAATGCCCTTGGAAAAGTCATAGTAAGTGTTGACCAAATTGCCGGCGCCGTGCACCGCCAGGACGGCGACGGCACAACCCACCAACAGGCTAGGATCCAGGACGCCCTGGGATCTGTATGCCAAGGCACTGCCCAGGGCTACCGGGGTGAGCGAGGCACTGAAGCTCCAGGGCCTCAGGGCCAGCACGTACGAAGCGCATTTCTGCCTGCGGGAGCGCTGGGGAGGCCCGTCCGGCTCGGGCCAGTCGTTCCCCAGCGAATCCATGTCCTCGACCTTGGTTGTCTCTCCCGCCTGGATGTTAATCTTCTCCCCCGTAGCCTGCAAAGCAGCCATGGAACCCGCACGTGGAGAAAGTCAATTCTAAAAGTGAGCCACTCACAGCGACCGCCCCGGGGCCAGGAGAGGCGGGGCAGCCGGGCCTGACCTTTCTTAGCTTCCGCCCCGGGACAGGGCTGGGGAGGCAGAGAGGACCGGAACAGCAGCGAGCAGACCTTGCACCCCAAGAGGCCCAGCGGCGCAGGCCCCGACTACCCGTCACCTGGGTGGTTGAGTCAGTGAAGCCCGCTCCAGCCCTAGCCCCGCGCTAGAGCGCAAGGTTCAGGCCCTGCCGACTCCTGGGGGCCGCCATCTTGTGCGTCAGCCTCAGGAGGCCCCCGGGAAACAGAAGCCGCGACGAGGCCAGGGCCGGCCGGACCACCACCGGAGGGTGGGGCGTGGGCTGGGCTAGGGGCGTGGCCGAAGTGGGTGGGTGGAGTCTTGATGGGCGTGGCGAGAGACAAGGGCTCCGCGGTACCCCGGGTCTAGCGCCTCTGCCCGAGTTGGGCAGCTTTTCTGAGACTCGTTGGAAACAGCTAAATTTAGCAGCCCAAGAACGACCCCAACGCGGGTCGCTTTGCGACTTACCAGGCACTTAAGATGCACGCTAATTTGTGTGTGGTGTGTCCTACCGGGGACTGAACCCAAAGCCTTCGCCCGAGCTACATCCCCAGCCCTTTCATTATTATTATTATTATTATTTTTTTTTTTTTCCGAAGGTAGGATCTCGCTAAATTCCCCAGGCTTGGCTCCAGTTTGCGATCCTCACAAGCTCAGCTTCCCAGAGTACTGGGATTACAGGCACGCACCACCACTCCCGGCTAGAATTCACTAGTTTATTCAAGCACAATCAGTTATTGAGCCCCTCCTGTGTGCAAACACTATTCATATTGTGTCTATTGGATCTGCCTGTGGAAATATAGATGTTGCTGGACTTGTTTGGGGGAGGTTATCCCAATAAATCCGTCCTACAACGAAAATATTGTACCTCGAAATGCATTGATATACTTGGCCTCCTGAGTTTAGCTTTACCTGTTTTAAACGTGCTCAGAGCACCAAGGGGCAAAATCATCTAACACAAAGCCTATTTTATAATAAAGTGTTGAATAGCTCATGTAATTTATACTGCAGTGAAAGTGGAGAAGCAGAATGGCTGTGTGGATTGTGCACCAACGCAAAGTCCAAAAGTTGTAAATTCAGCCGCCCTACTATGAGGCTGTCTGTGCTGTACAAGGATGTGCTTGCTCCTTCTTCCCAACTTTGTTTCTTTTGGCGCTGGGATCAAACTCAGGGCCCTGTGTTTGTGAGACCAGCACTCTAAGTGCTGAGCTAAATCCCCAGCCCCTCTTTTTCCAACTTTTAATTCAGTGACATCCGTTGGAAGCTGGATATCTGCCACGGTGGGAAAAGTATTTACAGTCTACAAATCAGCAAATGTGCAAGTGTCGTCTGCACTTGAGACAGTAGCAGAGAAAATGTTAATAATGCAGATGCAACTAAAAGTGCATCAGCTCTGCAGCAGTTACATCCTAAATAGCACCAAAAATCTTGTGGAATCCTTCTTTCCATGTTGGAAAATTACCCAGTTCAGCAAAGTAGTTGTTCATGGCATTAAGAAACTAGTGAAGTCTCAATATACCCTTGATTGTTTCACTTTCCTCTTGATTAATATAAAAAAAACCCCAACATTTAGGTTGGAACTACACTCGTTGGTCAACTGCAATCATACAGAGACTACATAATATCAAAGCATACTGTGAGAATTGGCTCTATGAAATTTTATTTGCAATAGAGTATTATATATACAGTATTATTATTTGTAAATTGCAGCTGCCCATTCTATCAATAAACATTATAATATACATATGACATGTCACCAGACTGACTACATAATTTGTAATGCCCAGTGCAAAGTAAAATAGTGGAATATCTTATTAAAAATTGATTAGTTTTGCTGGGCGTGGTGGCACACACTTGTAATCCCAGCACTCATGAGGCTGAGGCAGGAAGATCACCAAGAGTTCAAGGCCAGTCTGGGGTACATACTGAGTTCAAGACCAGCCTGAACTACATAGTGAGACCTTGTCTCAAAAAACCAAAACCAAAAACAAACCAAAAAAAAAATCTTTGGCCTGGGATTTAATTCTGTGGTTAGAGTGCTTGCCTAGCAAGCGCAAGGCCCTGAGTTTGATCCCCGGCACCAAAAAAAAAAAAAAAAACCAACAAGAAAATCTTCGATTATTAATTCGTGAACAGGGCCTTCTATTTTAGGTTGGCAAAAATCTTGTATTTGCTGGCAGCAATGAAAAGTGGTACCACCTTTATAGAAAGCAATGTGACAGTATCTATCAAAACTACACATGCTTTTATCCTGTAATCTTTTTCTGGGAATTTATCTTGGTATAGCTGCCAAGGTGAAAAAATGATATATAAACAAAGGCATTCATTGCAGCATTTGGTTTTTCGTTTTGTTTATTTTGTTTCATTGCAGCACTTGTAACAGCAAAAAATTGAAACAAACCAAATGTGGTGATACCCGCATCTAATCCCAGCACTCTGGAAGGCTGAAGCAGGAGGATCACAAATTGGAGCCCAGCCTGGGGAATTTGGTAAGACTCTGTCTCAAAATAAGAAAATAAAAAATGGTTCGGGGATGTATCTCAGTGTCAAGGCCATGGGTTCAGTCCCCAGTACCACAAAATATAGAGCTAGAGCTACAGCTAGATAGACAGACAGATTATAGATAGATGTTGAAGCTGGGTGGGATTAAGCATGCCTATAGTCCCAGATACGTGGGCGGCTGAGGCAGAACTGCAAGTAGAAAGCAGCCTGAGCAATTTAATTTGTCAAGACTCTGTCTCAAAATAAAAAACAGCCTGGGCATGTAGCTCACCTTCCCCGGGGTTCAATCCCCCCTACTGCAAAGCAAACAAACGCTCTGTTTTGTAAACCACTACCAAATATTACCAAATCTGTTTAATATGGCTGTTTAGACATTGTGTAAACTTTCAACATTTGTTTTTATTATATTAGTAACGAATGACAGTGTTTAAAGAACAGTGTCTTCCCTAATTGCATTACACAAATAATTTTGACAGTGTTTAAAGAACAGTGTCTTCCCTAATTGCATTACACAAATAATTTTGTGTATTTCCCCATTTAAAAAGACACACGTGATGTGAAGAAATGTGTAAATTTTTTTTTAAAGGGTTATATTATATTGCTGTGTACTTTTTTTTTTTTGATGCTGGGGATTGAACTCAGGGCCTTGTGCTTGCAAGGCAAGCACTCTAACCACTGAGCTAAATCCCCAGCAATGTACTTGATTTTTGTTTTTTGTTTTTTTTGTTTTTTTGAGACAGGGTCTGGATATGTGGTTCAGGCTGGCCTCAAACTCACGGCGATCCTCCTGCCTCAACCTCCCAAACGCTGGGATTACCGACGTGCACCACCACGCCCAGCTATACTTCTATTTTTTAATTTAAAATTTCAACGGGTATTTTTAAAACAAATTGGCAATCTTTTCCTTCTTAGCAAATATTCCCCTATACCATTATTATTACTGGCTACATATGCTTTCCTTGATAAGACCACATCATATTTTATTCAATCAATTACTAATACAAGGAAATTTAGTAATTTCCAATGTTTATTGTAACAGTAGCACTGTGATAAAAACAGAGATGTAACCAAGTTCCATTTTGCTGTTGATTTTCAGAAAGAATTTTTTAAAAGACGTTGCGTTGAAATGTTTTCTTTATGGGTAGCTCTTTTAGTTAAAACTCGGCGATGGTTTCTCGAAAATGATCTCCTGAGCCAGATAGTTTGGGGGAAGAAAGCCTACCTGAAACAATTTTCAAATACATATCAAATTTAACAAAATTGAAATCGCGGACCCCTAAGGAGCGGCAACCCGAAGACTGCAGACCTCCTCAGCAGTAGTTAGAAGGCGCAGGCGAGGCCCATTACCTTGGCCGCATCACAGCAAGCGCGAAACCTCCGCCCACCGCGTGGCTCTCATTCCCGGGTGCCCAGTCTGGAGCCCACCCAGTCTGCAGCCCGCCCAGATAGATGTAGAGGGGAATCGTAGTAGCGACGCACCGGATGTGTGCGTGGAAGTGACTAAAGTCAACTCACAACCGATTGGCTCTGCCAAGTGGGCCTAAGCCTCTTTTTGCTTTTCACTGGCCGCGTGGTTTGTCTATTTGAACAGTCCCCGCCCCCTGGAGAAGCCGGGTCCCGAAGCTTCACTTCTTCATTACTACTGGTCTATATTCCAGTCCATCTTCTTATTACCTCCTCTGATTGGTCCTCACGGCTGGGAGCCCGCCCTACCTCCCGCCCGGTTTAGAGGACAGCGGGGAAGGCGGGTGGTGGGGCCGGGGGCCTGAAGCGGTGGTAAGGACGCTGGCGGCGGTAGCTGAGGCGTTGGCCGAAGCGGCGCGGTGAGTCTGGGGCCTGACCCCGACCTCTCCTAGGCGGCAGAATGTCCAGATTCGCGGTCAGCCTGCGGTCCTTGGTGGGGGGGCCCGGGGAAGCCGCCGGTCTGGAACGCGGAGTCCTTGCAGTACCGGCCCCACGCCCTGGGCGCGGATGAGCCCTTGACGCCCACCCGGGAGGCGGTGCCACCTCCTCGGAATCCGGGAGCCTCCCCCGCCCAGGCCCGTCAGCTCGCCGTGCGATCCGGGCGTCCCGGAGGCCGGCCCCTCAGCGCGCATACTGACCTGGCGCCTTGGGGTCTCTTTCCCCGTCACAGTCACCCCTTCCTCTGGGCCACCTAGAATTGGTGTACCCTGCCTCGGGGAGGGCCAGCCTCGGTGCCACTGCACCCGGAGACCGCTCAGAGACCCAGTGCCCGGCGCTGAGCTAGCTTCCATCCTTGAGGTTCGCCCTCTCTGCCTGCCCCACGCCCACGCCCCTGGTTTGAGCCACCCGATTTAAACTTCCTTAAGCCATTACCAACACCCTCAGGGTATTTGGCTTCCTGTAGTTGCGTTGAATTCAGCCTGGAGCAAATAGGTAGCCTGTATTGGCCTCCCTCCTTCACACAAACACGCACACGCACACACACGCACACACACACGCGCACACACACACACACAAACACACACACAAACACACACACACACACACACACACACACACGGGGATCCCTAGGTTTCCTCTCCCTAGGAGGCATTTCCTTCTAGTGTTTATCTCAGCTCTGGAGTATATAAGCTTCCCAAAACCAGTTATTCCTTGGTTTTTCCCAATGTCTCACAAATTCATTCATAAATAAGAGTCTTGAGAAACTGGTTTTCTAGTATGATCTGGACATACTTAGGATAGGTGTATATTAATCTCAGAGCAGTGTGGACTGAGCACTTTTATGGCAATTTTATTGTGGTGGTCTGATTATTCATATGTTCCCTGTATTATAAACTCATCAATGGAAGTAATAGGACACGTTTAGGAAGTGAATGATCTCAGGAACTAATTGATCTCTTTTTTGCTCATATTTGAAGTACAGTCATCCCTTAGTGTCTGTGGAAGATTCGTTCTAGAACTCTAGCTAGGCGTTGTGCCACCTGCCTGTAATCCCAACCCTTGGGAGGTTGAGGCAGAAGGATCCCTGCGAGTTCATGGCCAGCCTGGGCTACATCGTTTCAAGGCTAGTCTGTCTATATAGCAAGACCTTGTCACCAAAAAATAACACCACTCCCCAAAAAAATCACCTCCTATGCCAAAACCTGCAGATGCTTAAATCTCTTGTACAAAATGGCTTAAAAACTTGCATATAACCTACATAGGTCTTCTTGTATACTTTAAATCATCTGTAGTTTACTTATAATACATAACATAATGTAAATGCTATGTAAATAGTTGTTATATTGTATTATTTAGCAAATGATGAGTCTGTATATGTTGAGTACAAATTTTTTTTCTCCATATATTTTCTGTCTGCAGTTGTACAGAAGCCACAGATACTGAGAACCAACTATACTAGTATTCTAAAAAACTGTACTGTCTAGTACAATAACCAGCAGCTACATGTGCCTATAGAGCACTCGAAATGTGACTTGTCCAAACTGAGATTGCTATATGTATAAAATGCACACTAGCCTGGGCATGGTGACACATGCCTGTAATCCCAGCTAACTGGAAGGTTGAGGCAGGAGGATCGCAAGTTTAAGGCCAGCCTGGGTAACTTAGTGAGACCCTGTCTGAAAATAAAAACAATTTTAAGAAGGTCTGGTGACCTAGCTCAGTGGTAGAGTGTTTGCCTAGCATGTGTGAGGCCCTGGGTTCAATCCCTAGTACTGCCAAAAAAAAAAAAAAGGGTACTATATCAGTTTTTTTTACTGGTACCTGTAGAAATGATGTTTTTGGACATATATTAAAATATATTAATTTCCCCCTTTTTACCTTCTTAAATATGGCTACTAGCAAATTTAAAATTATATCTTTGGCTTCTATTTCTTTGAGACAGTGCTAAAGAATAACAGTATTCCCCCATTACATTGAGCTCCCTGAGGAAAGGGGCAGTCTTAGTGATTTTTAATTCTCTCCCTGCTTCCCCACTGCTGGTGCCTGGCACTATGCCATTACATACTGGTAGTTACAGTAATTAATAGCTAGCAATAATTGAGAACTTACTGTGTACCTGACATGGCATAAACATTTTCAAACATGTATCATTTCACTCTCACCTTAGTTCATGAGTTAAATACTGTGATCCTCCTGTTGTACTCGAGGAAACAAGTATTTAAATGATCTTCAAGGTAGGTAACTGTGGAGTATTCACACCCAAGTAGTCTAGCTCTACAGCCCACAATTTGACCCTTTCTAGCTTACTGTTTCTTTTAAGCATCAGTCATCATTGAATGAACCTAGACTTCCTGTGAGTTCCTCAGTGACATCTTGCAGCCTTTATAGACTCTCCTAACGGAGCTGAGTAGAGATCTGTGTTGAAGATCTGGGGCCATATATTTATCACCATAATGTGTTACCTGGAATATTAACGAAGCTTCTTTCCAAAGAACATCAGGGCAAGATGCTGGGAACAGGACCTGCCGCCGCCAGCACAGCTGCTGCCACCTCTAGCAACGTCAGTGTCCTGCAGCAGTTTGCCAGTGGCCTAAAGAGCCGGAATGAAGAAACCAGGGCCAAAGCTGCAAAGGAGCTCCAGCACTATGTCACCATGGAGCTTCGAGAGGTTGTACTGGGATTTGGGGCCAGTCACTGTGGGACATTTGGGCTAACTGTGCCGTCACTGGTTTAGTTTTTTGACTGCTAAATGAAAACTTAGAAAGGCACCCATCATCTCAGGTCCATAGAAGGTACAAGTTGCTTTGCACTGGTTGCACATATCTCTGTTGTTTCTCATGTTTGTGGTCACATTTTAGGAGTCACCATAGACTCAGCCATTTCTTTTAATTTATTCTGTTTTGTCTCCGCTGCTCACCAGCCCCTCAGTTCTTTCTGTCTGATAATAGTGATAGGGTTGGGTTCGCAGGGCTCGTATCCTGGGGCCTGCTAAATAGAGATCACACTTGAGGTCAGAGACACTGGCCTGCTCATCCTTGTATCCTGGTAGTAGGAAGAGCATAGGGCAGTACTTTGTCTGCTCTGGAGTAGAGATTTGGTAAGTAGTTGTTCTGTGGATGAGCTGTGAGATCAGTTGCTCTACACTGTGAAACCCTGGAAATGGGCAGTAGCTTTGTCTTTGATTGGAACTACGCCTGCTGCCTCTCAGTCCCTAACCCTGATATGCTCACCTGCCATTGCTACCATCATCAGGGAGACACAGAAATTGTTCTGAGTGCGTCTTCTTTTGCAGATGAGTCAAGAGGAGTCTACACGCTTCTATGATCAGCTGAACCATCACATCTTTGAATTGGTTTCCAGCTCGGATGCCAATGAGAGGAAAGGGGGCATCTTGGCCATCGGTAAGGACAGTCTCTGGTAACCGTAACAACTAGGAATAAAGGGCCACACCTTCATGTCCACTGTATCCCCGTCTGCCTCTTACTAGATGCTTAGTCTGTCTTTGTGTCAACAATCTTCAGGAGCTCATAGCTCTCACTGCACTTATTCAGGTGTCAATTCTAGCAGCAGTCCTGAAATAAAGACAAAACAGGCTGGGCATGGTGGTGCACACCTGCAATCCTAGAACCCTGAGAGGCTGAGACAGGAGGGTCCAAAGTTTGAACCCAGCTTGGATGACTTAGCTAGACCCTGTCTCAGAATAAAAAATGGGGTGGAACTGTAGCTCAGTGCAAAGGCCCAGAGTTCAATCACTGGTGCTGGAAAAAAAAAAAAAAAAGCAAAATAGGTATTTTTAGGTGTGGAAACTGAGTCTCTGACTTTTCTAGAGGCAGACAGTTTGTCAGAGCTGAGTAGAAGGCTGCTTTCTTTTCACTGCCTCACCTTGCCTTTTGCAAGCTCTGGTTCCAAAGTAGAGCAGGGCTTGGTGTCATGGGCCTCACACATGAAGAAGTGGAATCAGAGACAATTTATAAGTCATTCAGCTCCCAAGTACTGCTCATTGGTACTGTGAATCCAGCACCAGTTTGTTTTCTCTTTTTTCTTAGGAAAAAAGAGAATTTAGTTTACGAGTTATGTGAATTAAAATGAGATGATTTTGCTTTAAGCAAGTATTTCTTTTTTTCTTTTTTTAAGCAAGTGTTTCTGGCATAGATATCTATTTGTTAAAATGAAAAGCAAGCCAGGTGTGGTGGTACGTGCCTGTAATCACAGCTCTCTGGAGGCTGAGTCAGGGAGATTGCCATGAGTTCGGGGCCAGCCTGAAGTATATAGTAAAACCCTGTCTCAAAAAAGAAAATAGATAAAATAAAAAGTATCTGTGTCTTTACTGTGTAGAGAAGTAGTCAAAGTAAAATGAAGGTGTCACTTGCCAGCTTCTCGTTCGAGGCTGTGCACATTCCTGGCCAGTGTGTCCTATCCTCATCTTTTGCCTCCCTCTTTTCTCCAGCCAGCCTTATAGGAGTGGAAGGTGGAAATGCCACACGAATTGGCAGGTTTGCCAACTACCTTCGGAACCTCCTCCCCTCCAATGACCCAGTTGTCATGGAAATGGCATCCAAGGCCATTGGCCGTCTTGCCATGGCAGGGGACACTTTCACTGCTGAGTACGTGGAGTTCGAGGTGAAGCGAGCCCTGGAATGGCTGGGTGCTGATCGCAACGAAGGCCGGAGACACGCAGCCGTGAGTGCCAGCAGGGAGGCATACAGCCAGGACTGGGAGCCGAGGTGCTGTGCTGGGTTCCCTTCCTGCCTTCCAAGGCTTGTCTGTGTCAAAGGCCGGCTTGATGGGCCAGGATTCCAGGCTGTGACCTGGGATGGGGTCTGTTTGTAAGGGACAGGATTTAGGAGCAGGATAGTGGGGATTGGAAATATCAGTTGGGCGTGGTGGCGCGCATTGTGATCCCATCATTCGGGAGGCTGAGGCAGAAGAATTACTGTGAGTTCGAGGCCATCGTGGGCTACATGGTAAGTTCAGGACTAGCCTAAACTACATTGTGAGACCCTGTCTCAAACAATCAAAATAGGAAGCACCAGTTGGATGCTTTCCAGTCGGCTCCCCCTTTAGGAGGCAATATTTTGAGGAGGAAGCATGAATGTGGATCCTGTTTCGAGTCTTGGCTTTGCCTCTTTAACTTGGCAGTCTCTGGCCTTTAGTTTCTCTATCTGTGAAATAAAAATAATAACAAGACTGAATGTTAAGCAGGTTTATTCACTCAGTAAACATTTATGTAACACATGCTCTATTTTACACATGGTTCTAGGCTGCAGTGTAGTGGTGTACAAAGCATCAAACAGGTCTGCCCTTCCAGAGCTGCTGTTCCAACCATAACAGCAGTCTGCTTTGTAAATAGCCTAGGGTCATGAGCACCCAGCTGTGTGATCAGTTTCACCTTGGCTTGTCTGGCCCCAGGCCTTCTGAGCGAAAGGGCGAGGCTTCTCTCTTCCTCCTGTGTAGCTGCTGTGAGATGATGGAATCTGTCTTCCTGAGAGAACGAAACTCATTCTCGGTGTGCCCTTCTCCTCCAGGTCCTGGTCCTCCGTGAGCTGGCCATCAGCGTCCCCACCTTCTTCTTCCAGCAAGTGCAGCCTTTCTTTGACAACATTTTTGTGGCTGTGTGGGACCCCAAGCAGGCCATCCGAGAGGGAGCTGTGGCTGCTCTGCGCGCCTGTCTGATTCTCACCACCCAGCGGGAGCCAAAGGAGATGCAGAAGCCCCAGTGGTACAGGGTGAGGACCTGGCTCCATCCCAGCTGCTAGCAAAGCATATTTGTCTGGAGAATCCTTTGGTCTAAAGGGCAACAACAGCCCCTCGCCCCAGAGCCTTGGTATCACATTGGTTTTGGCCTTCAATAATTTTTTTAACGCTCAGTATGAATCAGTAGTTACTTTATTGTATTTGATTAAAGCAAAGATCCATTGATAGCCACACCATTATCTTATGTATTACAAAGAATGAAAGTAGGCCAGTTAAACGGGGAGCCAGTACCTTCTTATTCTCTTGTCAAAGGCATCGCCTTTTAGAGGTGTTAAAACATGGAAAAATAGGTGTTTCACAGTCAGTGAGATATGGTCAGTACTGCTTTAGTGTCCTGAGTTCTGTGCCGATGGCTGCTGCCAAGGGAACTTAGGGGCAAGGTGTTTATCATAAGAAGAGCTCTGAACACGGGAATTATGGGAGGCTTGGGTTCCCTTCCTGCCACATGACATTGGATGAGTCACTTCAGTCTCCTGAGCCTGTCCTATGTGGCTATTAAGTAGGGATGGCAGTGATACCTGCCTGAAGGGCTTGTTGTGAGAGCTGCAGGTAAACTAAACAAGAGAGCTTGCAAGTATTGTCGATGCTGCCCAAGGCACTGTAACATCGCAGAGCCACCAGTATAGACAAGCTCAGCTTGTGTCCTTTCCCACTTTGGGCACTGGTAATCAAGACACTCTGTCTCTCAACACAGCACACATTTGAAGAAGCAGAGAAAGGGTTTGACGAGACCTTGGCCAAAGAGAAGGGCATGAATCGGGATGATCGGATCCACGGCGCCTTGCTGATCCTCAACGAACTGGTCCGAATCAGCAGCATGGAGGGAGAGGTGAGAAGCTGCGGCAGGGGAGTCCAGGCCCTCATGTGCCCTTTGTGAGCAGGCGAGGAGAGGTCCCGTCCTCATGGTGCTGATGTTGTGTAGGGGGAAGCAGACCATGAACAAGTAAACAGGTTCATTTCAGGTGGCTACAAGTCCCACGAAGGAAATAAAACAAGCAAAAAGATAAGGGGTACATGGAGTGAGGGTGGGTAAGCAGAGGGTCAGGGCAAGACCCCTTGAGCTGGCGCCACTTGAGTGAGAGCCATATGACTCGAAGGGGCTGTCTTGCAGCTGACCAGGGACTGCGTTACTCAGAGACTTTGAGGTGAGAGAGAGCTTCACACATTAATAAGATAGAAAGAAGGCAAGCGAGGCTGGTGTACTGCCAGCAAGGGAGAGGGAAGGAGGATGAAGTGAGCAGGCTTCACGGTTCCTGGTGAACCCTGGCTTTTACTCTGACTGCAGGGTCAGGCCCTGGAGCTGCGTGCACAGGGGAATGGTGTGGTGTCAAGTGTTTCTAACAGCATGTGGAAGGGTGGGAATGGAAGCAAGGAGTGAGGATGTGTTATCTCGAGAAGAGGAGCTTCAAAGTACAAAGATCTTACTAGGGAGATAGCCCACAAGAGAAAAGGGGGAGCAGATTGAAAGACAGAGGGAAGCGACGCTGGACGGCAGCATCTTCGTCTACTGTGAAAGGCCATCAGAGAGCAGCAGCCAGGCCCTCAGTCAACTAGGCTCTGTGTGGTTGGCAGTCATTCTCACAGCTGCCACAGGAAGCTACAGCAGTAGTCTGAGTGGTACAGTGGTGGCTTCCGGGGTGGCAGTGTAGATACTTAGAAGGGCAGATTCAGGATGCGTCTAGAAGGCAGAGCTCCATCTGTGAGACTTCTGTGAGCATCCGTGAGTGTTGAATTTCAGCCCTGGTTTTCGTGCTTGAGTAGACATAGTGCTCGTTGGTAAGGGCTGTGCCCTGGAGGTGGGGGCGGTGCACCCAGCATGGAGAGGCGTCTGGGCTCCAGTCCTTCCCCCTCTGTATACTCTGGCTTGGGCAGGTTACTTTACTCCTTCTCCCTCATTTTCCTCACTTTACGCAGGGCTCTTCCCCACCTTGTTGGGGGTCTTAGGAGTTGTATATGAAGTACCCAGCTCAGTACTAGATCCCTAGTGGATGTTCTGTAAATGGTAGCACTCAGAGGTTTCCTACCCAAGTTTGAAATGCTGCTTTCCCCTGTAGCCCAGGCAACTCTGGGATCTTTGTTTCCTCCCAGTAAGACAGGATGACATCACCTAACATTTAAGCTTATCAGATTTAAGTGAACTAATTCTCATAGCGGCACTTTGTTAATCATAAAGAACTACTCAAGCGTAGGGATTATAATTTCATGATTTGTTCACTCATTCAACAAATGCTAATTGAGCACCTGCTACTGTATCTATCTGCAACATTGTGTCTGTCCTGTGAGCTAGAAGAATGCAGCACTGAGCAAACAGATTACATTCTAGCAGGAGACCATACTCAAGTAAGTAAAAATCTGTTATGGTAAGTGATAGAGTGAAAAGTGCTGTGAAGACAAGTAGGGCAGGGCAGGGTTGTAGAGAGTGCACAGATGACTGTTTGAGCACAGGTATGAACAAGATAAGCAGAAAGCCATACCAGTGTCTGGGGAAGAGCATTCTGTGGGGCTGATTCAGCCAGTACAGAGGCCCTGCAGCCTGTGCACGCTGAGGCCTGTGGGAGCAGCAGGAATGCCCCTGTGGCCAGGCAGAGCGAGCAGGAGGCAGGTAGTGGGAGATGGGGCCTGAGGAGCACCCGAGCAGGGTCTCAGAGGCCACGGAAGGGGACCTTGTGTGCGCAGTGGGGAGCCTGTAGTGGGTTTTGAGCAGTGGAGTGACAGGTGGGCCATTGTGTTGAGAAGAGATTGTTGGAGGGCAGAGGGCTGAAGTCAGGAATCCAGTTAGGAGGGACTTTGGCATCTGAGCAGGCGCCCTTGCAGCTCAGACTGCAGTGGGAGCTGTGGAAGTGCGGGGAGTGACCAGACTGGGAATTTGTGATTTGCTGATAGGTTGGAAATAGGTAGAGAGAAAGAACAGTTGAGATGTTTGGCCTGAGCACGGGCAGGATGCAGTCCTTGTGCCGGGACAGGAGGACTGCGACAGAGAGTACAGGTTAGGAGACAAGGTCAGGCATTGGTTTCGGACTTGCTAAGTTTGAGATGCTTGTTGGGCATGTGAGCAGGATATTGAGTAGTTGCAGGAGTTGCAGGTTTGGGAGTCACCAATGTGTAGGTGCAGTTTCAAGTCCTGAGACTGGGTTAGTCCCACAAAGCGACTAGTGGTCGGGGAAGAGACGGCTCCGTAAACCTGAGGTCAGGAGGTGAAGAGCAGCCAAAGGGTCCTGGGAAGGAGCGGCCAGAGAGGCTGGGCCAGTAGGCCAGTAGAAGAAAGGGTCTCGAGGATGAGGAAATAGCAGTTGGATTCAATGCTGCAAACGTGTCCCATGAGACGAGAACCAAAAATTGACCTTTGGGTTTAGCAGCCTAAGAGCCATTGGTAACCTTGATAAGAACAGTGGACAAGACTTCCTGAAAAATGAAAGTATGTGTCAAGAGAAATTTGGATGTTTAGAAAACTGTTCCATGTTTTTCTCAGTTGAGGTATTAGAGGATGAGTTGTTCGGGAACCCTTGAGAAGAGAGGTGATGCTGTTCTCCACCAGTCGGCTTACCCTCCTTTGGACAAGGATCTGAGGAAATTACATGCCTAGGTATCTACCTAGGTTTCTAGGGAGAAGAAAGAGACCAGAATATCCTTAAAAGGATGCTGGCATGGGGCTGCTGCCCACCTGTGCCGTGATCTTAGGTCTGCAGCATGGCAGTTTGCAGGTCAGCTTTCCCAAACCCAGCAAGGGATGAGCCAGAGAGGTAGACTGCCCCCCACCCCAGGGCAGGGGGAGCAGTCCCCAAGTGGCTTCCTTGCCATTCAGAAGGTGGTGCTCAGGGTTGGGCGGACTTAGTGCTCTGTAGACTCTGCCTGCCATGGTTGAATGCCACCCATAAGTTAAAGTGATTCCTTTTTCCTACCCCCTCATGTGTAGCGTCTGAGAGAAGAAATGGAAGAAATCACACAGCAGCAGCTGGTGCATGACAAGTACTGCAAAGATCTCATGGGCTTTGGGACGAAACCTCGCCACATTACCCCCTTCACCAGTTTCCAGGCTGTGCAGCCCCAGCAGCCCAACGCCTTGGTGGGGCTGCTGGGACGCAGCTCTCACCAGGGCCTCCTGGGGCTCGGGACTTCCCCCAGCCCAGCCAAGCCCGCCCTAGTGGAGAGTCGGTGTTGCAGAGACCTGATGGAGGAGAAGTTTGACCAGGTGAGTGACAGTGCCACCCCCCACCACGCCCCATGCTGCGTTTCCTCGGCCAACTCTGTATCCTTCCTCTCCCAGGTGTGCCAGTGGGTGCTGAAGTGCAGGAATAGCAAGAATTCGCTGATCCAAATGACAATCCTTAATTTGTTGCCCCGCTTGGCTGCATTCCGACCTTCTGCCTTCACAGGTAAGGATGCCTGTGGGAGACATCGTTACCCATCTGAGGAAAATCAAACAGGGGAGAGTGATTCTGGAACACTGTGTCTCTTCACACTGCAAGGATCACTGACGCAGGGACTAGTCTGTGGTTTCCTCGAGTTGTGACCAGGTTTCCATTAGTGTCAGAGACAGCAGACAGAGGAGCACACAGAATGCAAAGAGAGGGAGACAGGTGTAGGCCAGGCAAGTGTGTACGCATGGAAGTCAGCGGGTATGTGAATGGACACCTGAGGAGGGCCGGTTTTGGGTAGAGGCTGTGCAGCAACAGCCTGTCTGGGGCATGGATGAGTTAGCGACCTCCCTGCTTCTGCCACTATGGTCACCAAGCTGCCTCACCACACGTAGAAAGAAGGACTGGTGTTTCCGAGGCAGATTCTGCTGTGGCTTCCCATGTTCTTGCCCTGTCCTCAGTGGACAGTGGGAATTCCTGGCTGTGGAATCTGACCCGGTTCAGAGACCTGATTCTTCATGAAACATCCCTGGATCGCTCCAGCTGCTAGTTTTCTTTGTGGCCTTCTGCTGTGAAAAGGCTTTGGCATCAGATCTAGGGTAAATCCTTCCCCATAACTGTGATGTTTTGGACAGGTTATTTGATCTTCCCAGGCCTCCACTTTGGGACTTGTAAAATTAGAATAACAACCCCTGTTTCTCAAGATGCGTGGCAAAAGGGGCTGGGGGTTTAGCTCACATGGTAGAGTGCTCGCCTAGCAAGCACAAGGCCCTGAGTTCGATCCCCAGCACCAAAAAAACAAAGATGCGTGGCATGAATGCCAGGCACAGAGTGAGCCCCAGTACCTGGAAACCATTCTTACATTATTAATGCTTCCTTGAGCTACTTCAAACCCATTTTGGGGATGAGATAGAGATGCACATTATACTCTTAATTGTTCATATTTATGGTCCTCCCACTCAGTGAGTGCAAGACTGTGTCTCAAGCATCTTTGTACTTCACTGTGGTGCTTAATAAGCAAATGAGAAGCAGGACCCCAAAGGGAAAGCCAGCCTGACCCTCAGCAGCTGTTGCTTCTGGCACAGATTCATTTCACACCACCCAGCCCAGATGAAACCTCAGGAGAAGCCTAGCTGGCAAGGTGTAAGGAGTAGAACGTGTTAGATAAGGACAAGATAGTCATAGAAAAATCACTGAATCAGAGGGAAATGATAGAATGAAAATCACCTGTAGTTTTTCACTTTTCCATTCTTCATGCCTGGTACCCAGCAGCTCTTCTCTTTCTTAATGACCAGACATGCCCCCGATCGGTAGAGCTTTAAATGATCTTGGGTTGAAAGTCTATAGTTCAAAAGGAATTAATAACTAGGCCAAATTTGATCAAAGTCTGGCACGTTGTAGAAGCAGTTACTGTGGTACATTCTAAAGGCTGCATAGCAACAGGATACAAAGAGGGCCCCAGGGTCTGTTCTTTTGATGTGGGTTTGTTGTTTTATTAAATAATATACCAAAGTATGTCAGTGAGATTTAGTCTGGGCAGCTCCCCCTGCCCCTGTCACCGCCAAGTGCATGCTTCATTACCTAAGTGCCATTTGTTTAAAGCTTGCAGTGTAGAAGTCAGTGCTTGAACTTTCTGATGGTCTAAGTTTTGAATATCAAAAATTGCTTAAGACCAGGTTGGAATCTCTTCAGTGTCAAATTCCTAATTAGGAAATTAGGACGCTAAATCTGGAAGAAGGAATTATACTCTTGTTTCAAGCTTGTTTCCTGCTGAAACGCAACCCCCACACGTAGAGAACTCATTTCCCTCATTGAGGCAGTCTGATGTTAGTATATGTGCTGCCAAAGCCAGCACAAGCCTACAACACCCTGTATTCCTAGGGGGTCTCCCATCAAGTACTAACCAGGCCCTACCCCGCTTAGCTTCTGAGATCAGACGAGATCAGGCGCGTTCTGGGTGGTATGGCTGCAAACTCAGTCTGATTTTAGAGTTCCAGCCCCTTGGTCTTCTGTTTTCGAGTCCCAGCATGTGCCTCACCATCTGGCCACAGACCTCTGAGAGAGGATGTTTCTCGTAAGAGTAACGGTGGGAACTCTCAGGTGGGAACGACTGTTTGAGGGCCTGGCTGGCTGTCCGCATTGGATTCTGGTAGCCATCCACACCTGTCTTCCTAATGGACGTTCCACCCTGCCTCCTGTGGTATCCTATAAGTGTTCCTGGGGCTGGGACTTGGGGCCGGCATGAGTCGGTGAGAAGAAACCAGAGCGGGGCAAGGATCTGGAAATTCCAGGCTTCAGAGGAGAAACATTTGTGTTTCAGTTGTGCGGGAATCGCCTACCCTTGCAGGTTGGCGTATATAAACCAAATGAAAATACACATGTGGCTTTCCAAATTACAAACTAAATCTTATTCTGTTTAATGTAACTGTAGCAAAAACCTCTAGGCAATAGCAAAGTGATTTCCAAGGCTAAGCTGAATGCAGCAGCCTAGTTGCAAACAGTATTCCATGTTCCTTTAAATTTCATTATAATACAGAATCAAAATAATTTAGACAATCTATTTCCAACCACAATTTAACTAAATCCCCAACCCCAAGATTTAACATTTTTAACCCACCCTCACTTCCTTTTTTTCTTTTCTTTCTTTTGTAGCACTGAGGATTGAACCCAGGGGTGCTTTGCCACTGAGCTACATCCCCAGCCCTTTTTAAATTTTGAGATGAGGACTTGCTAAAAATTGCCCAGGCAGGCCTTAAACTTGTGATCGTCCTCCCTCAGCCTCCCAAGTAGCTGGGATTACAGGCGTGTGCCACCATTGCCTGACTAAACATATTTAATATATTTGTTTGGTTTTTTTGGGATGTTGGGGATTGAGCTCAGGGTCTTGAGCTTGCTAGGCAGGTGCTCTACCACTGAGCTGAATCTCCAACACCTATATTTCTAAACAAAAGCATGTAATCTTTTTCCCAGAAATAACACTAATAAAAACAATGATGTGATAGTCATTTGGAGGCCTTGTAAGTTTTGGGGGTGATTTTAAAGGGAAGAACATCTTATATTTCTAATATTTCTAAAAGATGTATCCAGGGAATAATTATATAGTATAAGACATCCTTTAAAGTATATTTTCTCAATTCTTGCCATCTTTCCCAAAAGGCTTTCTTCTCTTCTTCCTTACCCGC
>PVJO010015130.1:0-46023 GCA_004026905.1 Hystrix cristata | reverse complement strand
AATACAAGACTGAGCTCTTGGTAGAAACAGTTGGGGGCTGGGGAGGTTGGCAAGTGGGGTTACTTCGGGTTAGGGCCTCTGTTAACCACTGTCGCCTCCTGTCTTCCAGGCTTACAGCTTCGCCATGGGCTGCTGGCCCAAGAACGGACTTCTAGACATGAACAAGGGCCTCAGCCTGCAGCACATAGGCCGGCCCCACAGCGGCATCGGTCAGTCCCTCCGTGTATCCCCCTGGCAGCTCGGTCAGTCCCCTGCCCGCGTGTCCCAGTCCCCTGGCACATGGAGGGTTTCCACTGCTCATTCAGTGCTCCAACAGGGTTGACAGGGTTCCCTCCGTAGCCAAGGGGAGGAGAGAGAGGGAGGTGGAGCAAGAGAGTTCCAAAGCAGCATGAGTGAGTCACTGGTGGTCTCAGATTGAAGCCAAGGCCCCCACCCCCATTGCCCGCCTCTCTTGTGGGCAGTGTCCTCAGGGTGGTGGGTACATGTCAGCTTACTCACCCCCTGTGGAGCTGGAGGAGGCTGTTTAATATTGTTTCAAGTCTGTGACCACTAAACTGGACGATCAATGGGAGTTAAGGAGATGAATTATTTAAACCTCACCAGCTTTTAATTAGTCGGGGTCCTTCTGACCGATGGCTTTGTCCACAGGGTATTGACTCGCCCACAGGAATGGCCTCCATTGAGTAGTGGCTGGGTTGGGAGGGGCCACTTGGGGTGCCAGGTAGGGGTGCGCCCTCAGGGGATTCCTGCGTGAGGGGAGACTGGAATGACTTTGATTCCAGGCAGTTGGAGGCTCTTCAGGCTTCCAATACAGCAGTATAAATATGTGTCTGTGAGTATCATTGTGTCTGCCTGTCAGTGACACCTTTAGCTTTGTGTCTCTGTGTGTCTAAGAGTATAATGTGTCCATGATCATGCATATCGGTTTGAGGTATATATGCATAGCAACACCTCTGTATTTTTCTAAGGGCACGTGTATATGGAATGGAAGCAGTCAGTAGCTTGTGGGTGTTTCTGTTAGAAAGAATATCTATTCATTTCTCTCATTTTGTGTGCACTTGCCTATGTGTGCACGCAGATGTTTTCAGGTGGAAGACTTGACCAGGCATAGGCTTTGTTCTAAGTAGGGAAGAGCCAAGATGTTCCTGGGTGGCACCAGGACCTTGTCATAACTTGATTACTTTGGAGAAGGTATCATTGGTAAAGGCTGGAGAGATGTACGAGAAGGATGGAAGGTGTAGGCACCAGCCGCAGACTTGCCTCTTTATTCATTCCACATTTATTGGTGCCTAGTGGGTGACGAGCATGCTGAGTGAGAGTTCCTGTCCTCAGGGAGCTCATATCCTGAGAGGAGACCGAGACTGAAATTTGCTTGCCAGCCAGGGTACGAAGGACTGTGATAGAAACATGTGAATTGATCTGGGGGAGGTTTTTCCCCTTCTCAGTTGCCAAGGTAGCTTCTGCTTCTTTATTTACGTCTCATCGACTCCTGGAATGCTCCGTATCGTTCTTGCTGAGACATGCCAAGGTCTTCTAAGGGCTAGTGGAGAAAGGAAGTGGTCAGCAGGCCCATGGAATTTGGGGTACCCCACTATTACTGCTATTCCCACCTATAGAAATTTTTCCATGCAACCTAGAGAAGATGCCAGACACGTATAGGGCTGGGAGATAAAACCACAGAAGGGGAGCGCGCCAGGCTGGGATAGCGGGGCATCCTGAGGAGTTTGAGGGGGAGTGTAGGAGTGTTTGGGGCAGGGGAGTGACTAAGTCAGAGTTGGGCTTTGATCACAGCTGGATGATATGCCTGGGAGGTCAGCAGAAAGTTTCCTAGAGAAGAAGACACTTGTGTTGGGATCTTCGAAGGATAAATAGGAGTTTGTGAGGCAGAGAAATGAAGGGATTAGGTTCATGAGAAAACCCAGCATACTGAGAGACAAGTCCAGGTGTCTACAAGTAGTTTACTGAGATTGGAGTAGAAAAAGGTAGGCTAGAGAATAGCTAGAAAATAAACAGAGAAATAAGCAGGGCTTTGAATGCCTGGTTAAAGGGTATGTGTTTTTGCTTTTGTTTTGAAGTCTAGAGGAGATATAGAAGGTTCGTTAGTGAAAGAATGACATGATCAGAGCTCTGGTTTGGGATCATTGAGACAGTTTGTGCTGCACAAAACTAGTCCTTAGTAGATGTTTAATAAATGCTTGTAGATGGATGGATGAAGAGCTGAGTGAGTAAATGAATCAAGGGAAAAGTGATGGGAAAGGGGAGACCAGAGAGAGAGGACCAGTGAGAAGACTTGACTTGGTCTAGGGAAGGAAGAGCTGCCACTCATGGAGCCTGGCAGTGGAAGGAGCATCCTGCACGGCCTTGGGCTGGGTGTCCTGCTTCTGTGTGTGTGTCTCAGGGGGTGTTTGTGAGGCAAAGCAGCTCTTCTGCCCACTCTTCGGTGCCTCTTGAGTCTCAGTGACTCTTCACCCTGTTGACCTAAGTTAGGACCTCTGAAGTATTTCCCCCATCTGGGTGGGCCCTTCAGGGGTAGCCCAAGGCTCTAAGTGACAGTGAAATACAGGCTTTGAAGTTAGAGGTAGCTCTGCTCCTACCATGCAGAACTGTGGGACCTTAGACAAGGGACAGTGCCTCCTGCCTTTGAGGGGTGTTGGGAGGATCCAGTACATAGCCCATATAAAGGGCTGGTGCAGTGCCTGGCTGCAGTGGGTGCTCAAGGAGCTCCCTCTCTGTGGTCCTGCCAACACTAGGGCTTTCCAGGGCACTGCTGTTTCTTGGCACTTGGTCTTTGCAGTCTTTGAATGAAGAGGGCTGCCCTGCCAGCTCCTGGCTGGCTCTGAGGTATGGGTGAGGGTGCTTGGGAGGGAGGATGGATGTAGGGCATTAATTGGGCTGGGAGAGGCGGGGAGGGGAGGCGTAGGTTTTGAGCAGTGAGGTTAATGGCCCTAGCGCCAAAGAGACAGCTTTAATGAGCTTCAGCTGCCGGTGCCCCGAGTTACTGTGCGTGCTAAAAGGGTCGCGCTGTAAGAGTTTGATGTGGACTGCTTCCCAGCCCTGGGGTCAGGGGTCAGCTCCTGTCACTGGCCACTCAGGCTGGTCCTCAGTGACATGGTGCTAATTAACTGTGTGAAGAGCTGCCATCCTGGAGTGGGGAGTGGTATGTGTTAGTGGTGGGGGACAAGGGAGCATTGGGTGATGCTGGGCAAGGGTTCTGCAGATTCCACCGCTCAGCCATCTCCAGGGTCTGCTTGGCTCTTCCACAGTTTCATGGCGGGTATGGCCCTGGTAGTACGGAGGTGCAGAGAAAGCAAGGAGGCAGGCTTGCAGAGGGGCGGAGCAAGTACAGGGCTGGGAGATAAAACTGTAGAAGGCGTGAGAGCCAGGTGGGATAGTGGGCCATCCTGAGGAGTTTGGGGCAGGGCAGTGACTAAGTAAGAGTGGGGCTTTGATCAGAGCAGTCTGATAATTTGTATAGGAAGGCCTAGTGAAGAGTCTGCACGGAGGGAGGCCAAGGGGAAAGTACAAGAAAGTGAGCAAGAGGTGATGGGCAGTTTAGATCCAGAGCAGTGGCCATGAGAATGGAGGCAAGGGACCAAGTAAAACTTCTCTTCATTCACTGAACATTTACCTTGCTGTACATCAAGAACTGTGACCAAGGTAGAAATGAATTGGTAAAAACAACACATACCCTACATACCCAACTCCAGTACCACCCTGTCCCCACAGAGCTCATAGGCAGAATTGTGAGCTTGGCTGTGGGGACTGAGGGAGAAAATGGGGTGGGGGATGGCTGAGGAGGCCGGGAGGCAGTGGAGTGCTGGCCAGAGGGCTGTGGGGGGCTTATGAACTGACAGCAGGGAGGCCACTTCCTCCTGGGGTGATAGGTCTGGCCTTGGGAGTATGAGGAACAGGGTGGTACTGGAGTTGGTTATGTAGGAGGATGGTCAGAGGCACTGCGTGTGTGTTGTCCATCTGCCGACTTCCGTAGCTGCTGTGGTTCTGCCAGCATCCTGGGTTTGGGCCGAAGGCTGTGAGGCAGGGCGTCCTGCACAAGGGGCCTGACCCTTTCTGTCATTCCAACAAAGGGTCAGTCAAGCACTCCTTATATTGGGGTACTTTATCTAACTGAGATAACAGGCAGGCATCATTCCCATCTTACAGATAAGGAAACTGAGGTTCAGGTCTGTCTCAGGATGGCCCATTGAGTTGAGCCAGGATTCAAACTGACGTCCATCCAGATGCAAAGCCTGTATTCTTAATCACTGTGCTGAGGCACCTCCGAGGTGCCTTTTTGGTGTTGGGCTTTGGGTTCCCAACAAGATGATAGGGAAGAAGACAAGCTCACCTTGCACATTTCCTTCAGTGCTGTGTGAAACCTGCAGGTATTGACAAAGCTTCGGCAGCAACAGCTGAGGAGGAGAGGGGAGATGGCATTGCTGTCCATCAGACCTGCTGCAGGCAGGACCCTGTACCTGCTGGCCTTTGGCCCCAACAGGCTTCACTCTGATTGCAGTTTGCTCTCTAACTCTTGGCCCAGGAAATCCTGCCTGTCTTCCAGGGCCTGCCGCCTCCGGGGCTCATGCCTAGCCCTCCCAGTATGAGTGTGAAGACATGTTTGGCCTAGTGTCATTTGTCAGAGAGAATGTCCAGGTCCTTCACCTTTGAGCTCTGTAAGGCAGGGCCAGGGCTCCTTCTCTTCTTTTTGGAGTTCTGCAGAGGAAGCATCAGTGAAATCTCACCTGCTATTGTGGCAGGGAGGCCCACAGACTGCTGGTTCCAAATGGCTGGGAGAATAACTCAGACCTTTCCTGATGCCTGGTTGGGTGGTCCTGCCTGGGGACTTAGTCCCTCTGCTCCAGGACTGAGGGGGATCCCTCTGAGGCTCAAGGACAGCAGCCAAGTGGACTTTTGGGAGCTTGCTGCCCAGCACAGTTTGGCCAGAGAGCTGGGCTGGTGGATGGATGGGTGGGGCCTGGCCTCAGGGTGGAGGCAGTTCTGGCCTGTGGTCTCCCCGGAAGGAGTGGGGTGTCTATCAGAGTCCAGTCAGAAGGCATTAGCTCTGTGACACAGATCTCATTAGTGCCTGTGAGAGGTGTCACTGCGGGAGAATCGCTGGCTCAGGGAGATGCTTGTACCAAAAGGAAGAAAGGACAGTGACAGCCTTTTCTCTGCCGCCTCTGCCGCCACGCTCACTGGGCTGCCCGCCCTCCTCCTCGTGGGGGGGTGGGGGTGCTGGCTAATGAGCTCATCTGCAGTGCAGCTTTGCCTTCCCCTCCTTGAAGTTTCCCAGGTCCCTCTGAAGACCTCAGGCCCGGGATTAGCACACACCAAACACTGGCCCCCCTCTTGCCCAGCAGGGAGTTCCTTCTGATCACCCTGCTCCTGCCACTGCAGGCAAGGGAAGGGAGGTGGTGCCAAGACAGAGGCAGTGGGGGGTGGGGGTTCGCAGCTCTGGGAATGCTCAAGCCCCTCTGCCTCCCAAGACAGTGACTGTGCCCCTCTCTGTAGAGGACGCTTTCGTTCAAGAGTTAAGTCATCTCCTCTCTTGCCCCATGATATCTCCTGGCCTGGTAATAGTAGGGTCCCCATCCCCACAGCGAGCCCCTCCCATGGCAGAGAAGATTCCTTTCAGTCCCATGGTAGGAACTGTGGCTGAGGGCCTAGCAGGTAGCATTTAGACCTGGTATGACAGAGGACTTTCTGGCTCAGCTGGCAGGCTTCAGAATTGGCAAGAGCTCAGGGTCTGTGCCTCAGGTGACTTGAAGTTGGTGAAGTGTTGATAAGAAGCCCCAGTGGATCTTGTCCTTGTCCCCATCTGCCCCAGAGAGGTGTCTTACCACCACTACCACCACCACCACCAACTTTGGCCACCTTCTGGGCTGGGAGGGGAGGAGTCAGCTGAATTACCCGGTGGCCAGGGACAGACACCACCTCTAGAGTGTCTTCCCCAATACCACTCCCTCACATCTCATTCTTTCTGGGGTGGCCCTGAGAAAGTGAGGAGCCAGGAGGTGGATGGCCATGAGAAGAGATAATTGCCCAGGCATCAACAGGGTCTCCACTGGCCTCCTGGAGAGTGCTTGGGGAGAGGAGTACTGGCTTCTTCCCTCCTTGGAGCCCCAGGGATGTCCAAGGAATTAGTTCTCTCCAGATACCAGGCCCTGGTCTTCAGTAGCAACCACAGATGGAAAACTGGGTAGATGGGTAAGTGAGTTGACAGAGGCGATGGAGGAAGATTCTGGTCTATATGTGTACGTATTCCACGTGGATGATGCATTGGGAAGTACAATCTTTGTTTCACTGCCTTCCTAGCCCCAGGCCAGCCTGGCCTCCCCTTGTCTCTCTCAGTATCTCCTGTCAAACCATTGCAGACGTAAATGACAAAGAAATCAGAAAGACAGATCAATGCCGGCCAAATTAGCACTTGCAGATAGACTGTGCGGGGATGTCAGCGCCCTGACCCCTGGTGATCTTGCAGTCTTCGCCGCTGATATTATGCAAATTGCATCCATCTGGCAGGACCTGCGTGCTAGCTGTTCCTACTCAGAGGAGTAATGGGCTGGGGGTGGGCGGGAGTGCTGGAGCAAGAGTCAGTGGAGTGAGCGTGTGCATGCGTGAGCATGTTTGCGGATGTGTGGTGCCCACTGAGCACTGGGTGGTGATTGAGTGATTGACAGGGCAGATAAGGGGCTGCATTGGATTCCTTTGGGCTGGGGGATTAGGAGCAGCCACAGATGGGAGATAACTGGACTTCATTTCAGTTTATTTTACTCTTTATCCTGTCTCCCCACCTTTACTCCCCGAAAAACACAATCTCTGTAGTTTGCGTTTTCATCAATATTTGCAAGTCATTACCACTGGTTTAAGGTGAGAGACAATGTCAGGGCCCAGGCCAGGCCAGCCCCTCCCCCCGTCCTGAACAGGCCTGGAGCCCTTAGAATGGATCCTTCAAGCAGTCAGACAGTCTTCCCTCCGGAGGTGACCGCAGCAGCCCCTCCTGCCGCACTCTACGGCTCATGGGGTAGTCCATGCCCCATGGGCCATCCCTGCTGACTTGTCTCATCTGACCTGATGCTCTTGGGCATCTTAGGCTGAGTTCCTGCTCCTCAACTTGAGGCTTGCCCCACACTTAGGCTCCAACATAGGTGCTTCTGGCCCTGGGATCAGCTGCTCTGCTGCAGGGTTCCTGACACTACTGGCCAGGGCCCAGGCCCCAGGTGGGCAAAGTGGGCCTGTGGCCTGGGGTGGGGTGGGTCCTGTCTGAATTGCCCAGTATCATTCTACATTTGCTGAGTGCCAGGTGAAATACAGAGGGCTCCACATATATTATCTCACTGAATTCTCAAGCCCTGAGCTTGTTGTCTGTTGTTTGTGGGGAAACTGAGGCTCAAGGTTGTCACTCACCTCAGGCTGCATAGCAAAGCAGTGGGAGAGCTGGATTTAAACAAAAGTCTCCTGTAGTCAAGGGTTTGAGTTCTTCACCACTAGGCCCTTCTAGTTCACTGCTACGCCACCTGCCCCAACACTGAACACGTCACCACACCCAGATCCTCAGAAGTGAGCCATCCTGGGCAGCAGGCAGACAAGTTCTTTCAGCTCTCAGCCTGTGGACACAGACTGTGACCCAGACCCCCTGGCAGGCTGAACCAGGCCAGCAGGCACAAAAGCCAAACAGGTCCTGCCTGTAGGGGCTCCGTGTCTCAAACAGCGTCTATAGCGGAAAGGACACGCAGAGGACAGAATGCACCCAGCTGCTGAACCAGCCCGGGAATATGTCACAGCACGTGGCAGCAAGCCCTGTAGCTCAAGGAGAGGGCTTCATACAGCTCAGGCCAGCCAGCTCTGGTGGCCGAGGGTATAGCTATCCCAGGAGCCCCTCTAAAACTGGGTCCCCGCGATACCTTCCCAGAAGGCAGTGTTGGGAGCTGGGAGTGCTGGGGGACATGTCCGGGGACATGTGTGCAAGGGGAGCTTGTCCTAATGAGGAGAACATGGCTGCTAGTTAGGCAAGGGGCGGGCGGGAGCTGCAGAGCTGATTGAAGGCAGGGGCAGGGGTCAGACAATTAGGCCCAGATCTGGCCGTTTGATGTGAGTTCTGAGGCCTCAAAGCCTCCCTTCAGCCGGCTCCCTCCTCTCCCTCCTCTCCCTCCTCTTTCCTTTCTTCTTCTGCCCAAAGGCAGGAAGGATGGAAACGCTTACACTCACTGTTACTATTATTAAACCCTGTGGCAGGCCAGCCAGACCCCAGGACTCCTGCCCACAGGGGGTACTCCAAGCCCTTGGGGGGCTCCTTGGGCCCCAGAGCGGGCATGCGGCCAGAGGCCAAGGCCAAGCCAGCTGAGCCCCAGGGCAGAGTAACCCTGCCCCTCTTTCGCTCTGAGGCAGGAGAGTGAATGGTGCCACCCAGCAGGAATTTGGGCTCTGTGCTGCTAGGGCCACATCCCAGACCTGCTTTGACCATCACCTCTTAGAGCCACTTAGTTCTTTTCTATCCTGTCCTGGGGGTGGGGGTGAGGGAGTGGCTCGTTCACACTCATACCCCATCACACATAGTCACCTGCAGCAATCACATCAAAACCTTGCCCATAAGATAGAGATCATAGATCCACCCAGCCCCACAGCATTGTCACACCCCCATCCCTCCTGAGATGTGCTAGTCACACGTACCATCACAGGGTCCCGTATTTTAGAAATATCCATTGGGTTTTGCACACAAGCCCTGTTCCCACAGGGTCCTGAGATAGAAGCCCCACCCACAGAATAGTTGTGGGAACAGCAGTCTGATCTTGGGTAGGGGTTACCAGGCCCTGCCAGCCCCCTCTTCTGAGAAATAGGCAAAGAAAACTGGTACTGACCAGAGTGAGAGCAAGCCAGATTGGGGAGGGGGCAGCGGGGAGGGGAGGGTGGGAGCAGAGATAAATGTTAGCTCATTTCTTCCGTAATTAGTTACTCCCTCATCCCCGCGTTGTAATTGTGAACAAGCTGTAATGTTTAATTAGTCTGTAAATGAAACCCCAATTTCATAATGGCCTGGCTGACAGGGCTAAGTGAGCAGTGGGGGAGGTGGAGAGGAGGTGATGGGGAGGGCCTGCAGGGGGAGGCAGGCAGTAGGATGCCTCCTTCTCAGCCCAGCTTGGTCCCTGTGGAGGGAGGCTTGTGACTGGGTCCATTCTTGAATTCCCACTTTCAATCTCTCCCAGACCCTTCTTACTAAGGTTCCAGTGTGTCCTTCTTGCCTGCCTTCAGTGCTCGGGGTGGATTATGCAGTCCCTGCCCAGGTGCTTCTGGTTGGAGAAACTCGCTCAATGTGACCCTAGTCTTCTGAGCCCAGCGATGATGATGGTTCCCCTAGGTCTCACTTCTCCCCCCCCAAACCATCCTACTAAGAGACCAAGAGCTAAAGAAGTCAGTGATTGGCTTGGATGCACCTCCTCCAGTCCACTTCCCTGCGGAATCCAACATCCGCACTGTGCAGACACCCCAGGCCAGACCTTGCTCTCCCAAGGTGTCATCAGTGCAGCCTGTGATGAACTGGAGCTGCCGCAGGGGGGAGCCCCTGGCCCCACTGCTGCTTCATTGGTCTCCTCCTGTCTCCCCCACAACATCCTCACCGCCTGCACAAGCCCCTACCCTGCCTGCCGCAGCCATAAATCTCAATTTACGAGGGCGGCCCTGGTGGGGGAGGGAGGCAGCACTGCTAATGATGGCTCCTCAGCCGGATTTTTCATGTTGCACAGTCATAAATTTTTAAGAACAGCATGGGCAGCACGTTAGCAAGTTATCGAGGCTGCCTCAGTGCTGGCTGCCTAGCTCCAAGAGAACAGCAGAGACTTGGTAGAGCAAAGGCAGCATTTGAGGCAGGGGTGGGGTCGGGGCAGCTGGCAGGGTCTGAAGGTGCCAGGGGAAGGCTGGGCCAGCCAACTGGCTCAGGCTGGGGTGAGCCTTTGCATAGGGCTGGGGAGTGCTGCCAGAGCGGCAGAGCTAAGGATGGGCACCCAGCTGGTATGGGGTGTCTGGGCATACAGACCACGGAGTGTGGGAGCTGCTGATGGATGCCTCTGCTCCAAGACTTGACACCATGATGTACGGGGAGCCTGAAGACATATGGATTTTCAAAGTGACCACTTTGAATAGAATTACAAACCCTGAGCATGTGCACAGTGAGGCCTCTGCCCTGGCAGTGCTACGCTTGCCTCATAAACCGGGAGCCTTTGAGCACTGTTCTCAGGGGCTGGGGTCCCTGGAATCACTGAGAGGACAGGTCTCGGGGTGTGCTGAAGCCAGGTCGAGTGGTCCTGGGTAAGTCATTCTCCCTCTCGGCCTGTTTCTGCTTCTCTAAAGTGTAGTTGACTGATGATGGCTCCTAATTCTCAGGCTTCCTGAAAGTGAGGACTTGAAACCCCCAGTATGTGTGAGCTACATCTCTAACAGGATTTCTGAGGGAAGTGTCTGGGCAAAAGATCTCTGTGGGAGATGGTAGGGCCATCGCTTTATTTAATTGTTCATTCAGAAAATGTTTGCTGAGCTCTTCTAGTTGCTCAGAGCAGACTGGGCCTCAGAGACTAGGGCACTTCCTTCCTGGGAAGCGAGGGGAGCAGTTTGGCTGAGGCAGATCAGTGTTTCCAGCCCTGTCCTCCCCCAGTGACAGCAGGTGCTGGGACACCCACCCAGGCTGCTCCACAAGCCCCAGACCACGAGTTCACCTGAGCTCCTGAAGTGGACTGTTGACAGTTAACAGCCTTGGCCCTCTCAAGAGCGCTCCAGAAGGAGCAAGTAGAACCTAGCATCCACTAGAGATGGTGGGCCTAGCACCAGGGTCTGCCTCTCCAAAGACCGTAAGCACAAGGTCAAAAAAATCAGAAGTTGTTCAAGTCAGCAGAGGTGGTATGAATGTTCATAAACATTGTTTGGGATGGCCCTGTGATGACTCATCAGGACAAAGGCAGTTATTTAGGTAGAGGGGCCCTGAGAGGAGCTTTTGGGGAAGTCCCTGTCTGCCTGAGCTCAGACCTCTGTGCCCCCTTTTCAAGCTGCTCCCTACAATCGAGGCCCTTTCCTCACCTCCTGGCACCTGGAGTGCCTTCTCCCACCTCAGGGTCCTCCCCTGTGGCTTTATTTCCCCACTCCGAGCTCTGTGTTCCTACCTTTTGGCCTGCTCAGCACCTGCTCATCCCAGAGCTCAGCTCGGCTCTTGCTTCCTCAGGGAAGCCTTGATTCCTAAACTTGGTTAAGTTCCCTCACTCTAGTGTGTCTTCTCACAGCCCCCTGCACTACCCTTTTACAGCATTCCATCACAGGTGTAATTAAGAAATTACTTGCTTGATAGTTGTTTAATACCTCTCTCCCTGCTAGATTGTAAGTTCCCTGAGGGCAAGAACTTACGCCTGTTTTGTTCAGCTTGTCTCTCCAAAGCATAGCACAGTGTCTGACGAGTATAGGCAGATAATAAATAAAATATGCTGGTCTGAATTGAGTTAAATTGAGTTGAGGTGGCCCAGGTCCATCCCTGGGTGCCAGGGCAAAGGGAGGTGGCTAGGGAAGTGCCTGGAGCTGAGGTGCTTCCCATTAGTCCTCATGATTAATTCACAGCCGCACTGTGATGGAGTGGGCTTGTCCCCAGTCAGCGCCTCCGCTGGGGCCCACCTGTTAGCGACAAACAAACAAAGGGGATAAATAATGCATCGGGAGCTGAGCCAGGCAAGGCGGCGGTATTGAAATTAATAGGGATTAGCTGAGCAGCTTGAGGATGAAATATTTACCAGGTGGGACTGGGCTTAGGGAGGGGCAGCCCCCCTTCCTAGAGTCTCTCGGCATAGTTCAGCCCTTCTCCAGGTCATCAGTGACTGGGACCGGGACGACACCACCCTTATCACTCCTGCCCCTGGCTGAACTGGATGGCTGGACCAATGAGAGCTCAGGTCCCAGGCTATCTCCTGAATAGAAAAGTCTTGAGAAAACCAAGATGCTGTGAGGGAATGGAGGTGGGGAAGAGCCAAAGCCTCTGGCCCTTTGGAAGCTGGAGACAAGGAGTGGTAATTAATTTTCAGAGGGCATGTGGAGGCCTTGGGTGGCAAATGTCAGGGCTAGAGAAGGTTCGCCTGTGGTCGCGCCCATCTAGCCTCCCCTCTCTTTCCCTCCAGGCCTTCCTTCCACTCCATATGGGTATCCTGAGGGTAACCCCTCAGGCGGTGGCTGTTAGCGGTCTAGTGGGGGTCAGAGAGGCATTCACAATAGGGGCACACTGGGTGCTGTGGGAAGGCACAGAGGGCCACACACAGGGTGAGGGGACAAGGGCCAGCCTGGGTCCTGCGGGGAGAGGGGGTGCCAGGTGAGGCGTGGCAGTCTTCCAGGAAGAGGGGCCGTGTCAGAGTCAGGAGGCGCCTGGACTCAGCTCTGCGACAGGAGAGTGGGAAAGACGAGGCCAGAACAGTAACTTTTCACTTTGTCTAGTTTTATGTTTGCAGGGAAGCTTCCATATATCACGTCCTGTTTTCCCTGATGCTGACATCTTGCATGATCACAGTACAATTGTCAGCACGTAGAAGCCACCATCAGTAGTGTAAACTGCACTGAGGCCTTGTTTTAATTTCACCATGGTTTCCATTAATGTCCTTCTTCTGCTCTAGGATCATCGAAGGGTTTTAAGGCAGGGACGGGAAGGACCAGAGGTCTGGTTTGAAAGCTTGTGGAGGATGGCGGGAGCAGTGCTGTTACCTTGATGAGAGATGGTGGTCCAGGCGATGGCGGTGGTGACAGGAATCCAGGTTTAGAGACTGAAGCCCAGGGGTGGATAAGGTTGCCTAGGGAGAGGGTAGAGAAGGAAAGAGGGCCGGCGACTTGCTCCAAGATGAAGAGAAGTGTTCCCAGGAACCCAGGGATAGCATGGGAAGGGGTGGCATCGCCAAAGCCAAGGGGTAAGAGCTGCGAGGCATGAGCACTCTGTGTGGCAGTCACACTCCCAGGCGCCATGGAATCCCGGGGGAAGGGCTTTGGCAAGGCAGATTGCAAGGTAATCTGAGATTGGCTGTGAAGGAGGGTGCTAGCCAAAGGGGAAGGAGTACAAGGGAGCTCTGTGACCTCACAGGAGTGACTTTGGGTCTACACAGAGTGCGGGTGCAGAAAGCCGTGCAGAAAGGCACCCTGAGGCCGCGTCAGAGAGCGAGGTACTCAGCAGGGTTGGCCCCGAGAAGCTTGCCTGCTGGAGTGGACTTCAAAAGCTGGTGAGGTGGACGATCATCTTCCCAAGTGATAGCAGCGTCGGCCACCTGTTGTGACAGGCTACCAGGAGAGGGTGGTGCAGATGCAGCACAGTGGGTTCTGTGTGGCAAGAGGACTGGGGTGCCGACGGGGTCGGGGTTGGAGCTTTGTGGACAGGAGAAAGTTGTCGCGTGTGCTGGTCAGCAGCAAGGGCATCTGGGCAGTTGCGACGCCCAGTAGAGGCTGACGGCACTGACCTCGGAAGTGACACTGGTCTGTACACTGTGATTTTAGTCACACGCAGCCCAGAGAAGTCAAGGGTGACCAAAGGAAAGGGGAAGAAGAGAATTGAGGATATTGAAAAGAAACGTTTGAGGCTAGACCATGGAATCCATGCTCCAAAGGGAGGTGTGGCCTTTGTGTTGCTAGGATGGAAACTACTTGGTACCTACTCAGGGTTCGTTGTCCCGTCCCCCTCGCTGAATAAGAGCCCCCCACCACATGACTAGGGGCATCACATTTGTGCCCAGTTAAAAGACTGCTTTTTTAGTTTCTCATTCAGCTAAATACTGCCACGTCTCTAGGCTCCGTCAGTGAGCTAAGAGGAAGTGTGCTGTGTGGGACCTCCAGGAATGATGCCTAAAGGGAAACAACACAGCTAGAAAGTACAATATTCTTGGGCTGGGGATTTAGCTCAGTGGTTAGAGTGCTTGCCTAGCAAGCGCAAGGCCATGAGTGCATTCCCCAGCACCAAAAAAAAAAGAAAGTGCAGTATTCTTGCCTTTCCCATCTTCCTCTTTCCCTTTTCCTGCAATGTGGATATGGTAGTTGGAGTGCCAGTGGCCATTGTGGACTGTGTAATAATTTAAGGATTAGAAGCTACAAGCTGAGAATGGGAAATAGAACAGAAACGAGGAAGAAACCAGAATGTGATGACCTTGGAGTCAGGGGGCTCTTAGCTGATAGTGGCAGCCACAGACACCTTTACTGGTAAACTTTTATTTTCATCCTTGTTTTCTCATGGGTTTCAGTCTAAACTTGACTGTTTTTGACCTTTTTAGTAACATGGCCTGTATCCTGAGATACAGCAAGAAACAAGTGGATCAGATGTTTCAATAGAGACTAATAAGGGTTACCAGCTTCCAGCCTGAAGTAGCAGGTCCTCTTTGCCCTTCGCCTTGCCTCCTCCAGTCAGTCATTTCTATGTTGTATATTCCATTCCTGTGCCAGTGTCCTTCCTGCCTTCACATACTGTATCAGCTAGTGTCCTTTCGGCTATAAGAAAAAGACAGGCCATAGGTTGTCCAGTTTAAAGTATCTTTACTAATAAGGGGATTTATTATCTCACAAAAGAAATTTGGAGGTAAAGTGATCCTAGGACCGGTGGATCCCACATCTCAGCCACATCCTCTAGGACCCTGATTTTTTTCCAATTTTCTGTTCTTTTATCTTCTGCATGGTCATCAGAGGCTAACTCCCTTCCAGGCTGGAAGTGGCTTCTGCAGTCCCGCACGATACATGGGGACTAGATGTGGAGAAACATTCAGTAGAATGTGAAGGCCGATTACCCTCTCATGCTTCTCTTCATAAGAGTGAGGAACATTTCTGTGACGGACTTTCAGTGAACTTGCTGCCATGTGACAAAAGGGCAGGATCGCCAGAAATGGCTCTGAGCAGGGAGCATTAATGTGGGCACCATAGGTAGTAATGGGCTCTGCAGTCAAAGTAGAGAAGGAAAAAGTGAAAACCAGAGAGAGGACCATGTAGAGAGAGGGTTAGAGGTAATGGTTCCAAAGTTCCAGTGAGTGAAAGAAAAAGTATAAAATTGTCAGCGTCAGCCAGGCGTGGTGGCACATACCTATAAATCCGAGCACTCTGGGAGGCCGAGGCAGGAGGATCATAGACCCCAGCCTGGCTTATTTAGCAAGACCCTGTCTCAAAATAAACAGAAGGGGCTGGGAATGTAGCTCATTGTGAAGGCCCTAGATTCAATCCCCAGGATGGCAAAGATCAGATAGACAGACAGACACATACATACATGCATGCATACATACATACATAAAATCTAGAGATATTCGAATGTAGTATATTAAAGAAGAGCAGGAAATGTTTAAAATGTTGAGGGTGTTACTGTGGAAATGGGTAGAAGAAAAGACAACAGAGAAGTCTTAGTGCTGAGGTCAAAGAATGGAAAGGCTGGAATGTGGAGGCTGGGGAAGGAGGTTGCCTGGGTTGAATTGGCAGTACAGGCTCACAAGAAAGCCTCCAGCTAGGCTGCCGACATACAGGCTGGCCCAGGACTCAGGCCCTGGGACTCTTTAGGTACCTAAGGCTGCATGGGGGAGAACCCAATCACTGTATCTCAGTGCCCCCATTCTGGAGTCTGTCCTGGGTGTTCAGGCCATTTCGGAAGGGAGTGAGGCCCTGCTGCTGTCCTCTTAGAAGCACTGAAGGGCCCAGAAGACTGCCCTGTGAGAGACCCTTAGGGCTGGGGTCATTTGGAGGCTTGGTTGGGCAGATGTGGCTACCAGGTTTGACAGATCTGCCCAGGTGTTTTCAGTAGCCGCCTCCTACCCTCAGAGCTCCCAGCTAGGTCCCCTTCACTTGGCCAGAGGGTATCTGGCTCCCCTCTGCTGCCTGAGCTGTGGCTTCCCAGAGCCAGGAGGCAGGTGAGGCTTCCTGTCCCTCCACCTGGATGGGGCCTGAGCTGGGAATGGGGTGGGAGAGGCACGCATCCATTGTAATGGCCAGAGCAGCCGCCCTGTTACTACGGCGTATTTCACTTTTAATTCTGACATATAATGTAATGATCTTTTTTAAGGCCCGATGATATTATCTGCCTGACTAGATTATTGAGTCTTCATCATCTCCAGATAAATTTATGGCCAGGACGAGGCTCAGGATTTATCATCAGTCAATAGAGCTCGATACTCTAACAAGGCGTGTAATAAGATATACATATTTAATGATCCAAGGGGAGGAGCGCTAATGGGAGCCCAGAGCAAGTGGTCCAGGGGGCCAGGGCTCTGCCCTAGGGCTGCCATGACTGTAGGAACATGGACAGGTCCTTGCCCTGTGGTCCCCAGTGCTGGTCTTTCTCAGAACTGCCTCTGTCTTCTTCCCAGGACCCCAGCGGGAGGCGGGCAGGGACTGAGAGGCAGCACTCAGACCAGAGCCTAAGCCGGGGCCTAGGCCTCTCCAGCACAAAGGGTGTGTGCAGCCCTGGAGACTCCTGTCACTTGTTGGCCTTGGAAGGGCTGGGCGTCCTCAGACCCTTTCACCTAGGCCCCAGAGCATTGGGGCGGGCCCACAAGGGAGGGAGTGCTGGGGCTGTGTGCCCAGCCTGCGCTGATGGTGACGGATGGTTTTTCATTATAGCCTCTCAGGTCCTGCCCGCGCCCTGTGTGGAAATTCTATTTATTCCCTAATTTGTAAAAATTCCCTCTTTATCTGATCCCAATCAGGGCGGGGTAATTGGCTCTCTGGGGCAGCGGCTGGGGTCCTTGATGAAGAGCTATGTGGATGTACCCAGCGCGGCCCCCACCCGGCCTGCCACCAGGGCCCACAATTAATAATGATTTGCAAATGGCAGACAAGCAATAACACAGAAAGATGTGGCGTCCGCACTGCCTCTTCATTTCCTCCCCTCGCAGATATAAATGGCCACAGAACAAAAACCCACCACTATAAATTCTGGAATTAGTTATTCACCGGCATAAATGGGGCCTGGAGCCACCAGCCCCCCTCCCTGCCACCCTTCTTGCCTGCTTTCCTTGATCCCCGTTCTAGCCCTAGGTGTGTTTCTGAATCTGGCCCCTGCCTCTTCTGCCTCTTTTGACTCCACTCAGTTCCTCAGCTTCACCCTGCCACACTAGCAGCCCCTTCTTGCATGGCCAGGACTTGGCAGTGGTCATTTGATCTGGGTCTGTAGCTTTCTCTCAAGTGGCCTGAACTGAACTAGCTGGGGGATTGATCCTCTACATCCGCTCATTGACCTGCCTGCCTGCCTGACGTGGCTTCTGTCCCCATCTGTATTGGTGTTTGAATGGAGCTGACATGTCCTGCCAGGCCTGGGAGTCTGGGTGAGGGCTGGTCTTGGGTGTCTTTGGCATTTAGGACCAGCCCAGTCATTTGCCTGGCCAAGTCTGAGTTGGGCTTCTGGTAGCCAAATGTGGCGTAAGTGACTTACGGGGTTGGATGCTTACTGGTCAGGCAGTTCTGGGATGTTGGCGCAGGCATTTCCGGGCACCATGCCCTCTCGGCCAGGCGCATCTTCCCCCCGCCCCTCAAGTGGCTGCGAGCTGGCGGGTAATGGGCGTGTAATGGCCTCATTTCCATGCCCGGCCTCCAGGAGCGGCGGTAAGTGTTTGATTGCCTTAATTTCCAAACACATCATTATCCCAGCTTTACCAGTGCTTAATAAACACTTTATGAGGATTTTTTTAAAAACATCTTCGGTCCGCATACTTCTCTGAAGTGATAAACTCTAATTAAGTCTAATATTTAAAAATATGGTAATGGTGAGTTGTTTGAATAAGTGGACTGCATTTCTGTAATTTCATTATTACGTAAAACACGCTAATTATTTGGAGCGCGCTTATTATGGAGAGAGAAATCGCCTGCTAATCAAGATGAAATTGCCTTTTCTCCTTATTGTAAAAGCGCCGTCATCCTTCACCATCAGCCCTGTGGCACCTCCAGGCACCTAGTGAGGTGGAGGGCTGAGGGGAGGGGCTGAGGGAAAGGGTCACTCTGGAGTCGAGGCTGTAAGGACCCCCGCTAGGGGAAGGGTAGGAAGCTACGGGAGCCTTGTCTGAGGAGGGAGTATATATCTGGGAAATGTGGCCAGTGGGCCAAGGTGGCTATGAATGGGGACCAGGGAGGCTTTGGGACAAGGGACAGGGTGATGAGGGATATACAGATATTATAGTTGGCATCAATGATATTATTAGGGAATGTTATTGGAGTAACAGCATTAATGATAACTACCCAGACGCTGTTTTTAAGCACTTCACAAATAAAAACTCATTTCATCTTTTTAACAATCCTTTGAGGGAAGTAGTTGCTATAATTAGCATTATTATTCCCATTTTAGAGAAGAAGAAACCAAAACACAGAAAAGTTAAATAAAGTTCAGGAACTGGCTTAAGTTCATATGATAATTATGTGGTAGAAGTTTTATTCACACTCAGAATCTGAGGGGAGACAGGGTGCTCTGCTGTGTCAGTCCTAAATTCCCTGCTTTGGCCCCAGATCTTTTCAAGTTACTATAGCTCGGGATGCTGGCCCCCACCACAGCGTTACCAGATTTAACCAACAGAAATATAGGACACCAGCTAAATTTGAATTTCAGATGAACAACAGATAAGTTTCTAGTGTATGCCCCACGTAGGGCTGGGACAGCATTAGTCCGGTGGTCCTGTCAAGCACCCTGGGCTGACCCACAGCAGTGTGCTCTCAGGCCATCGCTGCAGCCAGGACTTCCAGATAGGCAAGGCAGGCAGACACATTTACAGAATGAGGCTCTCCAACACTGACATGCTCAAAAGAGTGCTTTCTCCTTCATCCTTACCGTGTTCCTGCTCCTTGCACTCGTCTCTCCTCCCTCTCCAACCCTGCACCCCATCTTTGCTGGTCTCTGTCCCAAGGGCTCTGGCCCCATCCCTAGCCCATTCCTGGAGATCACTAATAAGGTGTGTTACCAGGCAGAGATTTGTAGGTGGGAGGCCAGCAGATACTCCTGCAAGCCTCAGGATGTCTGCTTTTTCCTTCAGGCCATACTGTCTCTTGCCCATCAGGTCAGCAGCTTGTTACCTTACTGCTTCTCCTGTCTCCTCTGTTTGACTTACCCTTTGGATCACTGCATGTTCATTCTCTTTCCTGGTCCCACCAGACTCATGTATGAGAATCATAGGGCAGAGGTGTCGTTTCAGAAGCGTGTGGAAAATGTGGACAGTTCAGTCAGTGCAGACAGACAATTGGCTATCCATTGGGGAAACACTAGAGCTTGTTTCTTACCACACACAAACATACATTCCAGACAGATTTAAGAAGTTACATATAAAATTTAGCTGACTGTATTAGGAGAAAATACACTGGGACAGGGAAGGCCTTCTCAAACAAGATACTAAGCCTCAAAGTCAAGGAAATGCCTGATAAATGTAGATGTCCCACAGGAATCATAATTCATCCAAAGCTAAGTTCATCGCTGTCCCAAAATTGCATCTTCTCTGGGAGTCCTCATCTTACTCATTACTCTCCCAGCCCTCCCAGCCCCCTGAATTAAGACTTGCTCGTTCTCTTTCCTAAAAACTCTTGCTTCCATCCACTTCTCCACCCGATGGCTCCATCTCCACCATCTTGCCCACTGCTGGTCTCGTTCTGGCCCAACCTTTCTAGCTTGGCCCACTCTGCTAAGTGACCTCTCTTGTCTTTAGGGTTAACCCCTCCAATCCTAGCATGACAGTTCGAAACCACAGATCTGGCCCAATCATTCCCCTCCTTAAACACGTTAGCATCGCCCCGTGACCAGAATAAAACCTTGAGCTCTTCAGTTTAGCATTCAGGCTCCTCAGGGTCTCCTCTCACTGCTGACATCACTGGCTTCCTATCTTATCACTTCCTTGCTGCTTGTTCTTTATCACCCCTCACCTACTTGCTAAACTTAATTTTGGGGGTGCACTCTGCATTTCATCTCCAGAAAGGTGCCTGTACTGTTCATTATCCTGAGAACTTTAACCTCAACTTGCCAGGCTGCCCCCCCCCCCAGACCTCTGCTGAGCTTTGTTCCACCAGGAGTCCATTCCTAAGCCTCAGAACTAGGTGGCTCTTCTAGACCTTCTTTTCTGATAGCACTGTACCCCCAATAGGGCAGTTCCTGAGCTCCTTGAGGACCAGGAGCTACAGGGTCTTGTACATCCTTCAGACCCAGTATGGCCCACTGCCCCAGCACATGGAGTTAGTGTATGGTTACTGAATGAAACTAGAGCGTGAATGAGTGGCTCTCCAAGTGTTTCTCGTACCCTGTCCTTCCTGGGGGTCTTCCTGGCCCAGGCCCTGCTCCCTGACCTTTGCCCTTCAGTTACCAGCTAAGGGCAGCTAACTGGAGCATGCCAGCCTTTGTGTGAACTCTCACTGGGTGCCCTAAGGGATCTGAGCCACCCTGCCACTGCTCTCTTGCCAAGCACATGTTTGACTACCCTTGGGCCAGCCAGCAAACATACCCTCCCTTGTTACATGCTAGCCCCACTCATCTCTCTGAAGGCTTTATGCAGCTGCACCTCTCCCTTTACAGACTTGGCAATATAAAAATATTTCCAACAGTAAGAATATTAATGCTCAAAAAGAAAAGAGAAAAGGTCATCTTGTCTCACATTGACCCTGCAGGAACACACAGATGTGTTAGCCTTCCAGGATTGAAGGCGAAGAAGGCCTACTCTTGAAGGCCTCCATTGTGTACACAGGATGGCGCCCCTGCAACCCCCACAACACAGTAGCCTCAGTTGCTCAGACGGCTGCTGGAAGTTGAGACTGCCTACCTGGGAGGTCCAGGCTTTCAAGCAGAGGACTCTGCAAGAAGCTGCCTTCTCACTAGGCTCATCTTACTGCTGTCTGTCTCTCAACTTTTGGCCTGTTAAAAGCCTCAGATCTGTCTCTGGTGCTGCTTTTGCCAAGCATCCTTATCTTTTAATTGTGCCATTGATTTTTATTTTTTAACTGATCAGTAGTTTGCATTGACTCTTATCAGGCTCCACGGGGGAAGAAAAGAGCCCTGGGCTGACATCCCATAACTGCCAATTCCACTGAGTTGAGAGGGGCACTGGAGCAACTTTCTCCCTCCCTCTGGTCTCTCTTTATTGCAGTGGACCGAGTGCAACAAATTAGACTCCAGAATCCCCAGTAAATAGGATCAGTAGTCAGAGTCTGTGGCGTGAATGGCAATTGATTTCATCAAGTGTGCTGGCCCTTCTGGCATCTGTGCCATAGATCATATAGTATACACTTTCTCACCACCAGGTCATCTAGAGAACTAGTATCCTGGCCTCCTCTTCAGGCAGAGAAGAGGCATTCCCAGTGTAAAGAGTAGCTTGTAAAAAGATGCGGGATGCAGCACCCTGTTCAGTGCCTTCAGTGACGCCAAGGCCACTACCACCCCTAGTGGAGAAACCTGAAGTTTAGAGAAATGAAGCACTTGTCAGATGTCAGGCAACCAGTGGGTGAGGTCAAGACAGGAGCAGGTTCGTCTGACTCCAAAGCCCAGTCTGTCCTTTCAGAAAGTACCGAGTGGCACCTTGAGACTCGAATACAGGGATGGGGTAAAGAGTGGCAGAGATGAGACCAGGGAGAGCAGGGGTCAATTTTAGCAGAGGCTTTAAGTCACAATGAACAGTGCAGACTGCGAACAGGCCTGAAGAGATTTAAGAGGGAAGGGCCTGGTCAGATTTGTATAAGAAGGAGCACTTTGTCTGCAGGAGGATGGGTTACAGGGAGCACACAGCAGACAGGCTTCTGCAAGCCAAGTAAACGGCAATGGGGTCTGGACTCATGAGTGGCTGTTGCTGGAATGAAGGAAGACAGAGGATTAGCAAATAAGGAGATCAGAGCTGCATAAGTTTATACTTGATTAGACTGGGGTAGTGAAGAGGGCAAGGTGTTGAGCCTGACTCAGGTTTCTCCTTTGTCATTCACTGGTGTAGAGAAAGTAAGAGGGAGCTTGCGGAGAAAAATCGTTCATTACTAGAAACATTTTGAGTCTTTATCTAGAGATGTTTGAGAGGTATTTGAATTTGTAATGCGGGGCTTATGAGAGGGGCCCAGGCCGGAAAGGGTGACCTTCAAGGGGCGCGGAAGCTTAGGATTTGGGCAAAGTCCCCCGGTGTTTAGCATCAGCAGAGGTCAAGGACAGAGACTGGGGCACGTGGACCCTGCTCCAGTACAGATAGGAGATCAGTGCTTGCCCACTAGATGGGCTGGTGGCCTCGGGGTCTGGACTGGGACATTCACTTGGGTCAGGAGAGGCAGATTGAGCGATTTGTCCAGCAACGAGGGAGGAGCCAGATGAAGTCAATAGAAAACTAATTTTCTTTTCTGCTGGAAGAAATGAGGTGTGTGGCCGCTGGGTAATTGCAGATAACGAGGGGACTTATTCTTAATATGCACAGCAGCCGTGGTCCCCAGAGTGCAGGAGACAGGAAGGATTGGAGGTGCACTGACAGGGCTAGACTTATTCAGGGAGAAAATCACTCTCACGTAGCCCCTCCAGCAGTGTCATCACAGCCCCCAGGCCCATCACAGTTCCTCCCCACTTCAGGCCCCTTCCTGTCCTATTCCTCCTGCCACAGCCCCCTTTCCACCTTCTGCCCCCACAGCCCAGGCATACACACTAAGGGAGACAAATGACGGGGCCTCAGCCGAGCGGGGCGCGTGTCCGGCCCATAAACCACAGGGATGGGTCACGTCTGGAGTTGCCATGGCCGCTACTACCCACCCATCTGTCTTTCCACCATTCTGCCTCAGATCAGCCCTGATGGCTTCCTGAGTCCCTGGGGAAACAAGGTGCCATCTCCATCCCATGGCCACCAAAGGTACATACATGTCGAGGTCTGTGATAGGACCCCGTCTGTCTTGCCTGCTCTAAGTATCTGCTGAGCTGTCTGGCTAGTGACACAGACCTTGGCTGATCAGTCTTCTCTCCCACCCACAGTCCCTTCCTAAGCGAAGTGCTGGCAAGGGTGAACCATGGCGGGGGATTCAGTGGAGGGGATCCATCCTTGGCAGATGCAGAGGCCTCCTGACCCCACCTTGACCTTACCACCCCCCCACTTGATTATGACATCGATGTACAATATTTTTGCAATCATAGCATCGATCCCATGAGGGCTGCTGGCAGCTGAGGTCCTGGTCATGGCCCAGGAGCACTGAAGGGAGGTGAGAAAGGAATGGGAGGAGAGGCAGGTGAGAGGATCGCAAGTTGATAGCCTCTCTGGCAACTCAACTGAAAAATCCAGGTATTCCAATAGTTTCCACACTAGGCTGACCCTAGTGACAATCTCAGGGCAGCTGCCCCTCATGCTGGTGCATGAGGTGGAGTAAGCCCTGACCTGTGTCCACAAACCGAGGCCCCAGAGTGCCTGCAGCCTCCAGGGTGTTAAGACAATTTAGCACACTGAAGTTTTCTCGGGCTGCATACTAGAGAAAACGCTTGTGACAAGGTCTGTCGTGCACAGACATATTTCTCCTGGGGTATGGGAAGAGGCGGGCCCAAGAGAGCAGCCAGCACCCAGTTCTGAGCCTGCGGGGACAGAGGCAGGGAGTGGGGCCGAGATGCACAGGTGTGTCTCGTAGCGGGCCGATGGCCGGGGCCGGGAGAGCAGCCACAGAGGAACGGTACCCGGACAGGTATGTCTCCCAGAGCCCTGGCCCGGCAGTGCTGAGCCTTGTGCCTTGTCACCAGTGATTATGGCCTGGGCCACATCTCCCACACACACGCAAGTGCCAGCAAAGTCACCCTGGCCGTGGGCGTGATGAATGGCCGCACAGTAATGAAATGGAGACATCAAGGCGGGTGGCGGGAAGACGGAGTGTGGCGGACGGGCCGTCCCCATGCGGCGGCAACAAGAAGGATCGCCCAGCGGCCGGGGGCCGTCAAGGGAGAAATTACACATTTACTCTGCCTTTTTCTTACTGCGACGGCGCCCATATATCACCGCTAGGGCCGGGACAGGACACGCCGGCCAATTTCCAGCATGAATTATGGGACTGAAAAGCATTGAGACCAGGCTTCCTGTCGGCCCAGCATCACCCAGCCCAACCTGAAGCTGGAGATACAGCCACAAAGGCCGGGACTCCCTCTCTAGTGCCTGTGCCTCCAAATCCAACCCTCCCTCCCTCCCACTCCCACCTTCATAAGAGCACCTGTGGGCCCAGAGTGGAAGGGTCTGAGCCTGCCTAAATGTCTTCTCTTCTTCTCTTTAGATGACTGCAAGAACATTGCCAACATCATGAAGACACTCGCATATCGAGGCTTCATCTTCAAGCAGACATCAAAGCCATTCTGATTGGCCGAGGATGGGATGAGGCAGGACAGGGTAGCTGCTTGGTCCCGCCCAGAATCCTCCTCTCCCTCACCAGAGGGGAAAAAGGAGCGTGGCACAACCCTGTGCCCAGAGTGTCCTCCAGGAGCCCTATGGACTTGTGTCCTAGGCAAGGGCTTGGCCCCCTGGTCCCTCTGGAGCAGACACTTTGTGTCCCCTCCCCCTCAATCTCAGCCCAGTATCAGCCCCTCCCATTGTGGGCCTGGGCTAGGGGGAGCCAGGCACTCGCTGCCTCCTCCCTGGTACACAGGCTTCTGCTGGGGTCACCAAGCCCCCATTCCCCTTCCCATCCATAGTGCATGGTGTGTGGTGCCCCCAGGGCTCCAAGACAGATCAGGCCCCACCTTGTGTCTACCCCAGCCCTGCTGTGAACGTGCCACTGAATAAAGTTGGGGAAATGAGGCCCTGGGTGTGTGTGCACAAGGCCACCAGCGTGTGACTGGCTGTCCCTGCAGTGGCCACGATACCCTCACTGAAGATGCACAGGTCTAGAGGTGTGTGGCTGTCTTGGAAGGCACCCTTGCATGCAAGGCCACCAGAGCATAAAACCACAGTGGTCAAGGGGCAGGGACTTGGGCAGTGCTGTCAGGGATGGGGGGTGTCGCCTGTCCACCACCCTCAGAGAGCAGCTGATGCCCAGCCTGGCCACCCCCCACAGAGGCTTCAGTGTGTGGGAAAGGAAGTGGGCGTACCCCAGTCTAAGTCAGCAGCTCTATTTACACCACAGCACCACCCACACCCCAGGTGGCCTCTCACGGCTTCTTGGCTTTCTTCACAGAAGATGAGCTGGAGGCCGATTCCCGCCGTTTCCTCTGTGGAGAGACAGAAGGTGCTGAGGTCAGTGGCCCAGCAAGGCCCGTCTCAGGCTTAGTGTACACGTTTCACACATCTTGGGAAGATACCTGCTGGTCAACCGACTCCTGCCCTCAGCCCCAGACCCTTACAGAGGCAATGGCGCCTACTGCGGGAACCAGAGGGAGCAGAGCCTGTGTGCATGTGTGCCTGCTCACAGGGCTGGGGCACACTCCCAAGCCTGTTCGGGCTCTTACCGAATTGGGTGTGAGAGGTGCACCCACGACGTCAATGATGGTGTCCTTGGTGGGATCAGGGCCGAGCCCGGGTTCAGATGCTGCCGGCTCAGTAGAGGCCGGGACTGAGCCTGCTGCTGGCGTGGCAGGGCCCCCAAGGACGCCCGCCCGGGCCAGTGCTTCATGCCGGTGTCGCAGCATCTGTAGCTCATACTCACAGTTGGCACAGGCCTGCTTGAGCTCATAGAGCAACACTAGGTCGCTGCGAAGCTCGTTGAACATGTGCACCAGTTCCTCGGTGGGGGTGGGGCTCAGCTCTGCAGCAGGGCGGAGTGGGCTGTGGTCGAGGGCCCGCAACGTGAAGTGCCCACCCCCGCCCAGCCTTCATCCACAGCCCTGGTGGGTCCGTCTCGGGCCACCCGGCTCCACACTCACCCACACCAAGCTCCAGCAGCATCTGCTCCAGGGCCTTGATCTTCTTCTGACCCACAGAGCTGGGCAGCTTCATCTGCAATGACCCAGACAGCTAATGCCTTCTCCCCAAAGACAGGTTTAAGACGAAGGGGCTAAAGGCAGCAGGGGTTGGGGGTGGGCTTGGCGGCAGCTATGGGCCAGAAAAGGAAAACAGCCAGGAAGTAGAACATAGTGAGAGCTGTGACCGCAGCCTGGACATGTTCCCCTGTGATCCTGGCAAGGCCACCTCGATCTATGGCCACCTTTCCTGTCGCCACAGCACCAACAGCTGCAGCACTCAGATGAGAGGAGGTAACTCACATACCCGCTGGCTCCGCAGCGTGACGCCTGCAGACTTAAAGTCTGGAAACTTGATGCCTGCCGTCTCAGGAACAGCCTGGGGAGAAGGAGTTAAAGAAACCAAGTATCACAGGGAGTGGGCAACCAGGGTCAGTCTGGCACCTCGTCGCTCTGGGTGCCTCTCAGAGCTCCCCGTGCCACCCTCCACCCAGAGCCGGGCTGGCTCGATCACCGCACCGGCTTCTCGGCTTCCTTCTTCTGGGGCAGCTTCTTCTTGGGGGCCTTGCGTTCTGTGCGCCGTTGCTCCGCAGTGGTGTCCGCTGCGGTAATCAGCTTCTGCAGGTCCTGGCTGCGTTTCTCCCGCTCCTTCTTGCGGGCCTCGATCTTGCGCAGTTCCTGGAGTAAGTACTCCTCTTCTGCCACCTGGGAAGGCGAGAGATGCCGAGAAGCATGTGAGAGCAGGGTGGACGGAGGGTCCACAGGGTGCTGGGCTGTCTGTAGGGGAATGTGAGATGGAAGGGGGTCAGAGAAAGGGAAAGGAGAGCAAGGAGATGGCCAGGGAGATGCAGAACAGGCTGAGGTTGAGGGAGCGGAGGGCATGGAGGATGGCAGCAAGGAGAAGGGTTTGGGGGTTGGGCGAGAGGTTTGTGGCACTCAGGGCTGACCTGCTCTGGGGTCCGGTTGTAGAGACGCTCCAGCTGTTCTTTCCGCCGCCGCTCATGCCCGGCGTCAAATACTGGTATTTTGAGGTCTGTACCTGGCACAGCCCGAACGTTGGCAAGCTTGGCACAAATGTGATAGTACCGTTCCTTCAGGTCCTCTACAGAACGCTTCTGAGATCAAACAGGCGGAGAGGAATACTCAGGGCACTTGGAAGGGATGCTATGAAGGCAGGGCCCACCAGGCCCAGGGGCTGCGCACACGTGCACATGCACACCAGCTTACCTTGAACTGCTGGTGGTCATACCGGTCGTGGATAACTACAAAACGCAGGTCAAAGCGGCGGCTGAGGTCAAAGAGGTGGTCAGTTTCTGCCTTAGTCCAAGCGTCATCGTGGAGGTAGAGCTGGTATTCCTGCTCTGAATACACAGGCACCTGCACGGTCTACTGGCACAGAGGGACATAGCAGGGCCACGCCCAAGTCATGTCATGTCCAGGGGGCTCCAGTGATACGAACACAGCCCATCCCGCCTGTTTACTACCAATCCTTAGGCTGGACAGAAGTAAATCCTCAGCCTATGCCCCTGCAGCAGGCGGCCTGGAGCGAGGAAATGCCTGTCTGCTTGACCTGAGGCCCTACAGGCTCTAAGACTGCAACCTGCCTGATTCACGCCCAGAGCACCTTGCCCTGTCCTCGGCTCCAGAGGCTGGGAACAGGCCACACAGCTCCTGCCCCCGTGGTAAAGGTGAGGGGCCCACTTGTAAGCACTTCTGTGGAGTCCGAAGGTCAACAGCAGTCAGAGGAAGGCGGCCTGGGAGCTTCTACTCTGAGCAACTCTAAACTGAAGCACTACTGCCACCCAGTGGTGAGAGTGGGACTTGCTGCTCTCAGAGCTCTCCTAGATCTTACATCTCTGCAAAAACTCGGGCAGAATCCTAGTTCCAACATATGCAGCCTTGCCAAAAACTCTTCCTGCCCTAACCCAAGCCCCGTCCCCCAAGGCTCCCCGGAGACAAAACACCACCACAAGCTGGTTCTGTCAGGCAGAGATCCAAGAATGGAGTCAATGATAGACTGGACCGGTGAAGTTTCTCTTCCTTCAAGACCACAACTGACTACAACTGGCTTATTCCAGCTGCCTCTTGGACGCCTCCTGCCGGAGGTCCTGCACATAGCTCACACCAAACATGCTCAGTACTAAACTCATTTCCTTCAAACACATCTCCTCCAGTCTAGACCTCAGTCCATGTTACTGTCACCTAATCCAGTTGCTCAAGCCAGAAACTTCCAAGACATCTTTAAATCCTGCTTTCGCCAAGTCTCTGGCTTTACTTCCAAAATCCCTCTCTCTGAACTGCCACATCCTAGGCTAGACCAGTACCATCACTTGCCTAGATCAAACAGCCTCCCTACGGTCTCATTCCTTCCCCTCAGTCCTCCTCCAATCAGTATTCCATCTGCAGCCAAGATCTGACCCCTCTCAGCAGTGCTACTTAAAGAGCACTGTGCAGACTGATGCTGTTTGCAGACTGACATCAATAATCCATGGTAAGAACAGAAATTGAGGAGGCAATGAAAAATTTTTATACAGAACTGTGTGCTGCTGAATATAATTTGAAGAAGCACAGACTTTACTATCTTTTTGTTATAATTTATTACCTTTATCAGTCTAATGGGTTGAAAATGTAAAAGAAAAATCTAGCACCACACAAAATCTGAGATACACTACTACAGAACGCATATCTTACCGTGTCACCCATAACCCCCTCAAAGCCTCCCACCTCCAAGACAAAGTACCTTCTAGACTAACTCACAAACTCCTCAAAAACAAGGATTATCCAGTTCATTTTGTGCCTTGAGGCTCAGCACACTGCAGGTATCAGTGAATATTCACTGAATTGACCTGTGAGCACAAGTGAATGACCTGGCCTCCTCCTATCGCCACTGTCGCTCATGGACCCTAAGTGCTGGACAAATGACTAACCATTTTGAGGATAACCAGACTCTCTTCCTCACCTGTTTTTGCCTGAAGGGTCTTCTCACTTCCATGTACCTCTGTCTAGATGACATTCTCATCCTTCTGATCTCCCTCAATGCAACACCTCTAGAAATTCTCTCAGTTGCCTGGATTTGGTTACATGTCCCTCCTGGGCACTCAATTCCACTCAACTGCAAAAAGCACCACACGTCAGGAACTGTACGGCCAGTCCTGCTCTCCAAGCACTCACGGTCATGAAAGGAAGTCAATCTGTCATTCTCACAATGAGTGTTTATCATGGGCTGCTGTGCCTACACAGGGGACACACTGCTAAAACAGAGAGGGGTCTTTGCCTCTCAGCTCACAGTCCAGCTGAAAAATAGTCATTTTAGAGCAGTGTGGCAAGTTGGATGACAAAGGTATGTCATTGGGTCCAATCTGGGGACACAAGTTCAAAGAGTCAAAGAAGAAATGAGGCCTGGTTCAGTGTTAAAATAATAGTGAGCCAAACATTAAAACAGAAACACTAAATCTGCTGGAAGATAAAATAGGAAGAACTCTTGAAGATATAGGTGGCAGAAAAAAATTTATGAACAAAACTCAGACTGCATGGGAAATAATACAAAGAATCAGTGGTTGGGATCACATCCTATTAAAAAGCTTTTCAAGCACAACGCCCTGAGTTCGAGCCCCAAAACCAAAAAAACAAAAAACAAAAAACAAAAAACCCCAACAACAACAACAACAACAAAAACAAAAGAAAGCTTTTGCACAGCAAAAGAAATCACCAACAGAGTGGGGAGAAAACCCACAGACTGGGAAAAAATTTTTGCTAGCTGTTCCTCAGATACAGGTCTAACATCTCGAATTTATAAAGAACTCAAAACAATCAGACCCCCCAAATTTAAAGACCCAATCCAAAAATGGGCATCTGAAATGAATAGAGACACCTCTCAGATGAAGAAAATACAAATGGTATATACATATATGAAAAAGTGTTCAACATCACTGGTCATTCGAGAGATGCAAATTAAAACAATGCTAAGATTCCATCTCACTCCAGAAAGAACACCTATTATCAAGAAATCAACCAACAGCAAATGTTGGCGGGGCTGCAGGTAAAAAGGGACCCTCCTCCACTGTTGGTGGGAATGTAGACTGGACGAACCATTGTGGAAATCAGTGTGGAGATTCCTACAACTCCATTTGACCCAGCTATTCCTCTGCTTGGTATCTTCCCAGAAATATTAAAAACATCGTACCACAGCGATATTTGCACAACTGTGTGTATAGCACCACAATTTTTAATAGCTAAATCTTGGAAACAACCCAAATGCCCAGCAACTAATGAATGGCTAAAGATGTTGTTTTTCTATACAATGGAAAATTCTATACTGCCATAAAAAGGATAAACTAGAGACAGTCATAGGTAAATGGATGAACCTTGAGAACATATGCTTAAGTGAAATAAATCAGACACACATGAGTATGTACCAAATTGTTTCTGACATGAGAAACCATAAGTGTAAATAAGGACAAAAAGGTAAAACAGATACTATGCAAAAGAAAGATAATATTCAAAAGGAAGGAGGAGGAAAAGAAGGAAGCGAAAAAGAAAGGAAAGAAAAGGGGGGAAAATGTAAAAATGTAAATAAAGCTGTTGTAAATAAGGGGGGGTGGAATAGAAAGGTGGAGAAGGGGGGGAACCAAGATGTATCATGTACAGGTACAAATTAACTATGATCAAAGTGATCATTATGTATACAATGTAACAATATGTGTTCTTGGTAAATAAATAAAAAATAATATAAAATAACAGTGAGGGAAGAGGGAGACAAAGATCCTAGGCAGAGGGGCAATATGAACATGGCCAGGAAAGAAAACAACTCAGTGTGTGCTGGCCTAGCAATCAGGGCCACGGTGGGAGCAGGACAAAACAGGGAGAGGCACAAGGAAGGCTGTCAGGTCAGCAGCATCCTGAGGGGACGGTAGGCCACATTCCTCATATCAAAGACCAACCATCCTGGCAGCGGTGAGGACAGAGTCTAGGCGATCAGCTGGCCAACTTCGGCAGTGACACAGAGGAGACACGGAACAGCCTGAATTAAGGCAGCACCAGTGGAAGGCAGAGGACAGAGAGCAACTGGGAGGCCGCAGGCCACAGCGGCAGCGGTTGACTCGACTCACAGGGAGCCGACACCACTGACAGCTCCTGCGGCTCTGGCCTGCACAGACAGCGGCCCTAGGAGCCACTGCTTGAGAGGCAGACTCAGGGAGGGAGCGAATCTGGGGAGGAAGAGTGCTGATTCATTTCACTTCAGCTTCATTCTTCACCCTGTCGTCACCAAATCTTTCTCAAACTCACATCTAACCCTGATACCACTCCAGTTAAAATCTGTCGGTGGCTCCTGGAAGCAGTTTGAAGCCCGCCTATTTATTTCAGAATAGCCAGCAGTTACCAGGAAAAAATAATCAGGACATTAGAAAGGAGACTGTCCTGCCGCTCTCCAAGAAAAAGAAAAAAAATCAAAATAGTGATTACCCTAGACAATCAGGGCATAGCTCGGATTCTAGAGCCTCACTGCCAAGGCCCTGCCGGCACAGGTGCCTGCTGCATGCGCAGGCCTCATCTCTCACCATGCCCCACCGTGGGCTTCAGGGATCACACAGGGAAATGCCCCCCGCATCCCATACCATGTAAAATTTCTATTTATGCCTTTGCTTGTGCTAGTCTCTCTGCCTGAAAGTCACTGTACTGTCTTTCCTAGTATCACCTGGTAACATCCTGAAATTCAGGACAACTCGGGCTCTAACTACTCTAGGAAGCTTCCATGACCTTTGGGCTCTCCCACTATAGCATGTATCCTGCCAGACTGTAATTGCTTCCACCTCCTTCACCCTTCTCCAACCGATATGGAGTTTCCGAGGGCAGACATTGTGTCTGGTTCATTTAAACATCCTCAGTGCCTAGGCCTCGACTTGGTGTGGAGTGATTATCTACTAAATACAAAATGAGTATTCTTTTGCCTGCACCTCAACTTGGCTCATCCAACCTCCCTCCCACTGCTTCGGATGCCTCACCTCTTGACTATCCTTTCTCTATCTTATATTTCCAGCCTCTCCCTCCACTGGAGCTGAGGGGCCTACGGACAATGCTAAGATGGAGGAAAAGTTGGTTTGAGATATGGGGAGCAATGGATTCACACTTGGCCATGCTCAGTCCAAAAAGCCTGTGTGCAGTCCAGGGGAAGGTGTCCGAGTATGTTTGAATACAATGGGTTTAAAGGACAGAAGTTGGAACTTGCAGTCCTAGGTCTGAGCCCGAGTGCCTTTAGGCTCTAAGTCTAAGCTGTTCCAAGCTGTAGCAGCTGAGAGGCCACCTAATACAGTGGTTTAAATCATAGGATAGGAAATCCTAGCCCAGTCTAGTCTGCCTCTCACTGGCTGGGTGAGTCTGAGTAAGGCCTTCCTCTAGCTAAGCTTTGTAATCTCAACCTGAGATAATTCAGCTTGGATGAGGGTGCTCACCAAGAAGATGAATAAAGGCAGAGATGTGATTTACTGTGGAAACAGAATCAGCAGCATTTGATGATTAGATGTATCACCGAGGTCTATCAACATGTACATATCACCAAGATGTATCACTTGATGATTAGATGTATCTGAGGTCTAGCTCTAATGCTACTTTCTCAGACAGGCCTTCCCTCCCCACCATATCTAACATAGGCCTCCCCTACAGTTAGAATTTCCCTATCTTGTTTCATATCAATTCATATTCTGGTTTCATTTTATCGATGGTTCTTAACTGACATAATCCAATTAATTTTACTCTCTTACTTTTTTTATATCTATATTCCTTTATCTTTTTTGTCCTGTTGTTGCGATCTAAGGGAGAAAGCTAAGCCAAGAATGATTCCCCAGTCTCTAGTGTGGGCAACCTGAGAGGATAATGGTGCCATTTACTGAGCTGGACAACAGATCTGGGGCCAAAGGATAAAGGAAAGATTACAAATTCTGTCCAAGGATACCTACTTATGTGAAGTACTTATGGGGCACTCAGAAAGAGATGTCAGTAAATGACAGTATGTGGGAACAGTTGCTCCTAATATCTGGAGATATTAAGTTCAGGTCACTGGTTTATAGAGGGTAACTGAAATCACATGGTAAAAGAGACACACTAGGGAAAAAGTATAGTCTAAGAGTAAAGCACCTATGACAAGCTCTGCACAACAGTAATATTTATGAAGCCAAGAGAAGCCACCAAAAACCACAGTAGGTTCAAGGAAGCACAGGCTCCCACAGGCAAAGAGACCCCGAGTCCCATGCATATCTATGACCCAAGGACTACACAAGTAACCATGGCTGGGCTTTAGCAGGCCTCTGGAGCCAGTGCTAGGAGACTGGAAGGCTCCTGCAAGTGGCTCAGAGCAGGTGGCTGGCATTGGCCTGTCTGAATGGTGGTAGCTCACCTTATTGAACCTGGCAAAGGGGTAGTCCTTGCCCTCATCTGCTGCCCGTCGCCAGTGAAAGAACATGGCTCCATCCTTGCGGGCTGGGTTGGTGAATGGCATCCACTTCCAAGGTCGCACCTTCTTGGAGCCTAGCTTGGCCTTCACAGTGCGATAGCCCTGACCAGTGTCACTGGGTAGCAGTGGAGGTGCATCTCTGCCAGTGGGGTTTTGGGAGGTAGACGGTTAGAATCACAAGGTGTGTAGAGAGCCTCTCGGCCCAAGGAGCTGATCTACTGTTGAGCAAGTAAGTCATGTCCTACAGCAAGACATCTGAGCCCTTCTTGCATCCTGCTAAGCAAGCAAGAACCCTGGCTGGGAAGGGGAGGTGGGTAAGAACTGGAAGGAAAACCAGGAACTAAGAGACATGGCAGGAGGGCTGGGGCAGGAGCACAGGGACTGGGGGTTCCAATACTTGCTTCTTGTCGGAGTAGAGCAGTGCATAGACCTCCCGGTGCATGCCCTCGGGTCTCTTGAAGGTCAGCGTCTCAGATGACTTCTTGGACTTTTTCTAATGAAACCACAGGAAAAGAACCACAGCCTAGACCCCCTTTCCTGAAAATTCTTTAGCCCAGCACAATCTCTGAGCACACCACCACCTACAGGTACAATGACACATTTAATGACATATTATAATGATACACCATAAAGAACAGAAACCCTCTGAGGAGAATCCCCAGTTCTCCCCACTCCTACTAATCTGGGTAGAGCTCTGACCTGTCAGAGCGGAAAATCCTTTCCCCACCTTTCAGACTGTCACAATGTTTTAGACTCGCCCACCCAATAATTTACAAACGCCACACCTCTCCACCCCTCATCTCTTGGAGGTGTCCCACTCTCGGTACCCACCATCTCCTACGGTGTTCCACCTCCTCCATCATCTCATTAAGAATGATACATAGTCTCTGTCCCATTATGTCACAACTGTTTATCGTGCATCTCACTGAAGTGTAGCACCCCGTCACTTCCCCCGTCTCTTCCGTTGTCAACCCTCCCCACCCCTTCACTCCCCCTACCCGATGCTCTTAGGTGCTCCTACTACCTTGTCCGGGTTGATAATGTCCTTTTTGCTGATGGTCCCGGAGGCTGCATCCCCCTCTGGACCCCCGAGTTCTAGAATGTCCCGTACATCCGCGCCCGTAGCCATCGCGCCAGAGAGCTGGGGGAGCACCAGAGGTCAAGGGTTGGTGCCTGAGGAGGGACCAGGCTCAGGTCAGGGGGTGGGGACACGCCAGACCCAAGTGGGGGCGGGGAGAAGAGGCGGGCCGCGAGAAAGTGGTCCAGGTCTGCCCGCAGTTCTGAGGGCGTCTTGCCGCCGGAGGTCCCTAACAGCCCCATCGGCCTCCTTCCCTTACCCCTGTGCCTCCGCACGGGCGGCCCTACGCTGCGGTCCCTTCCGCCGCTCCCCTAACACAGCGAAGCCTCGGGCAGAAACTTCCGCTTGTGCGCGTTAGAAACACCGCCCACAGAAGCACTTCCGGTCTGTGCATGATGAAAACAGAGCCGGGCGGAAACGCAGTGCAAAAGCGAGGTAGTGGCCACGCTGAGCGGATTACAATTCTGTTCTCCTGCGAACCCGTTCGCTCATGGAAATGCGTTGCCTGCTATCTGGCAGGTACTTTCTGTGTTGCTCCATTGCATCTTGGGCAGTGAAAAGAGAACCAAGAGTTTTATGACATTGAGAAGCCACTTAATTTCTCTGAACTTGTTTCTTCATGTGTGGAATATTATAGTAGTACCTGCTTAAACGAAGTACCGATAATTCACGTAAACCTTCAGCACAATGCCTGGGACATTTAATTTTATTAAGTAAATAAATTAATGATAGTAGCTAATATCATTAATTCATTGAGTGTTACTATGTTTACTAGATGCATGCAATCCTTGGCAGTGAAGAGAAATGGAACAGGCCAATCTTGGTGGTGGGTGGGTGTCATGATGGGGTCCAGACCCTCCCTTGTGTGCCTTCTGATGGGCGTGTCAGTGGGTTGGGCCTCTGGGCCTTTCCTGGAGTCCAGCTTCCTGCAACTTCTCTAGTACAGGTAACTCCTGCACTAGTTGGAGTGACAAAAAGGCCCAAACCACAGCTCCAAGCACAGAGCTAGAAATATCCCTCAAGAAAACTTCTCTGGTCTCCGAGAGAGAAAGCCAAGCAGAAGCTCTGAGGAAGATCAGAAGTAACAGGGGAAGAAGCTCTCAGTTTCAGCCTCTGCAAACCAGCTTGCCAACGTGGAGGACACAAGAGTATGCTACATGGGGTGGGATCTGTAAGGTATTAAGGATGCCAGATCCCAAACCAAGACCTGCCAAAGATCCTCATGGGACCCTGGAAGAGCAGACAGCTAGTTATGTATGAATGCAGCCTGTTCTTGCCTTGATACCACAAGCTTGGCTAGACCCCAAAACTTTGGGGGACTAGGCCTGGAAGTGTAAGCCTTGTTCTGTACCTCAGGCCTGATTTCCTGTGTGGATTCCAGTAGATTCTGGTGGAACCCAGGTCTTGCAGAGATAATTGCCCACAGGGTAAAGGAATGATCCTTGGATCCAGAAGTAGACAGACCAATGGAGAAAGCCCTGTGCTTCTACCTCAAACACTTGACCCTATTTACAGTTAATTGTTTAATTATTTGTTTAATAAATATGTCCTTTGATAGACTCATTTCTGTGAAGACAGGGATCACAATAGGCGAATGGATTTATGTGCCAGGCACAGTTGTAGACTGGGGATGCAACAGATGAATGACAGATACCTCCTGGTGAAGCTTATAGTTAGTGGAAGAAGAGAAACATCAGGCACATCAGCAAGCACCTTCATAATGTGCTTTTTTTTGATGGTCACAAGACCTGTGAGGGAAATGGGGTGTAAGAATATAGAGTTAGGTCAGGGAAAGTTTCTCTGGGGAACTAAAATTTGAACAGGGACTGAAACAATGAAAATAGCAACAGGATATGGCAGGGGAGAGATGCAGGGAGGACTGTTTCAGACAGGAAGAAAAACAAATGCAAATTCCTTGAAATGGAATGAGGACTATTTGTTGAAGGGACATGGAGAAAAAAAGTGTTACGGTTTGGATCTTAAATGTCCCCCAAATGCCTGCGTGTTCAAGCATGATTGTCAGGCTGTACAGAACTGCTGTCAGAAGGTGCCGTCAGGAGGCAGGGACGGCAGGAAGGAGATTAAGTCACTGGAAACGTGTGCTTGAGGGGGAACACTGGGACCCTGGTCCCTCCTGTCTTTGCTTCCTGGCTGCCCTGAAGTGAAAGGACTGTTCTGTTACCCGTTCCCCCCAGCCATGATGTTCTCCCTCTACACACTCGCAAAAGCCATAACCAACCATGGACTGAAGCCTCTGAAACCACAACCCCAACTAAACCTTTCCTCTATTAAGTTGTTTGTCTTAGATATTTTTGTCACGGTGATGGAACTCTGACTAATGTGAAGGCTGGTGTGGTCAGTGTCAGCTAAGAAAGGGGAAACAGGATGATTTGAGTTCAGATGTGGGCATCGTGCACCAAAGAACGAATTGAGTTTCACACTAAGGGCAATCACTTCTTGTCCTCCCTTCTCTCACCAAGACTATGAGCTCCTGAAAGGACGGCACTGGGTCTCATCTTCTAAACCCGAACCACTTCTCTGAACATATTTCTTCATTTGCAAGATGGAAAGTATGCACTTTTGGAGGAGCTCCTCAGGAAGAGGTTTCTCAGAGGAAGTTCAGCGATTTGCCAAAGAGGGCATGGCTCTCTTCATGAACCCTGGGGTTTCTTCGGCAGTATTCCTCTGGGTTTGCTGTAGATTCCATCAGCATGGTGATCTACACATGACTGGTTTGGTGGATCATGGGGACCATCTGGCATATCTACTTACATTGCAGCCTAGACCAACTGGAGGATGTTTTGACTTGCTCTGGTTTCCTCTCAAAGCTGACAGCTTTTCAGGTTACTGAATAAATGGGTGGATGCAGAACACCCAAATATGATTCCTGTTGCCTCAAGATTTCCAGGCCACCAAATACCACAAGTACAATATCTCAGCTAATCTAAAATGCCATCAACTGAAAGGTGCACTTCATTTATATTCCATGATAAGGAATCTTTTTATACATTGTCAATTAAGCCATGGTATACCACTGATTATAAAATGCATTGCCATTTCAGAGATGTTAACATGGTGAGGAAGCACCAACATTGTGGCTATACTAAATGCCACTAAATTGTTTGCTTTAGCTACTGCAATAAAAACAGCATCATACTGGCAAAAAAACAGACCCCAGGACCAATGGAACAGATTATAAGATGCAGAAACATGTCCAAACACTCTCAGTCACCTTATCTTTGACAAAGGGTCCAAACCCCCTCATTGGAAGGAAGATATCCTCTTTCATAAAAGGTGCTGGAAAGACTGGCTCTCCACATGCCAAAGATTAAAACTAGACCCGTATCCTTCCCCATGCACTAAGCTAAAATTAAAGTGGATCAAAGAGCTAAACATTAAAATAGAAACACTAAATCTGCTGGAAGAAAAAATAGGTAGAACTCTTGAAGACATAGGTGTAGGCAAAGACTTTATGGACAAAACCCTAACTGCCCAGGAAATATCACAAAGAATCAACAACTAGGATCTCATCCTATTAAAAAGCTTTTGCACAGCAAAAGAAACCACCAACAGAGTGAAGACACAGAGTAGGAAAAAAATTTTGCCAGCTATTCCTCCAACAAAAGACTAACATCTCAAATTTATAAAGAACTCAAAAAAGTCAGACCTCCCAAATTTAAAGACCTAATCCAAAAGTAGGCAACTGAAATGAATAGACACCTCTCAGTTGAAGAAGTAGAAACAGCAAATAAACATGAAAAAATGTTCAACATCGCTGGTCATTCAAGAAATGAAAATTAAAACAACACTGAGATTCCATCTCACTCCAGAAAGAATGGCTTTTATCAGCAAATCAGTCAATAACAAATGCTGGTGGGGCTGTGGAGAAAAAGGAACACTTCTCCACTTTTGGTGGGAATGCGGACTGGTGCAAGCAGTATGGAAATCAGTGTGGCGATTCCTCAGGGAACTAGGACTACAGGTTCCATTTGACCCAGCTATTCCACTTCTTGGTATCTTCCCCAAAGAATTACAAGCATCATACCACAGCAACACATGCACACCCATGTTTATAGCAGCACAGTTTGTAATAGCTAAATCTTGGAAACAGCCCAAATGCCCATCAGTCGAGGAATGGATAAAGAAGATGTGTTTTTTTTTTTTTATATATACAATGGAGTACTGCCCTGCCATAAAGAAAAGCTTGAGATATTTCTAGGTAAGTGGATACATCTTGAGACCATACTCTTAAGTGAAATAAATCAGACACACATGTTTAAATACCACATTGTTTCTCTGGTGTGAGAAACTGAAAGTGTAAATAAAGACTAAAATATATTCTATTGGGAAAGGGAAGAAAGTGTTCAAATGGGAAAGGGAACAAGGGAGGGGAAAGGAACAGAGAGACACGAGACGTAAGGAATAGAAGGAAAAATGGAAACAAAGCTTTTGTAAATAAGGAGGGAGGAGGAGGTTAAGGGAGGGGAGGGGAATGGGAAAAAAAGAAGCAACAAGATATATTGTGTACAGGTACAACTCCCCTGTGATGAATGTTATCACTATGGACATCTAAAATGTACCTTTAAAATAAAATAAAAAATTAAATTGCTTTAGGATGGTTAATTTTACCTCAATAAATAATTTTTTAGGCTGGGTGCAGCGGTGCACACCTGTCATCCCAGCACACTGGGAGGCTGAGGCAGGAGGGTGGCAAGAGTTCAAGCCCAGCTTCGGCAACTTAGCAACTTAGCTGGACCCTGTCTCAAAAAAATCAAAAAGGACTGGGGATGCACCTCAGCACAAAGCCTGCAGGTTCAATCTTCAGTACTGCAAGTAATAATGATCATAATTCTAATGTGAAAAATGTGTACCTCCGAATCAATGACAAATGGTACAGTTCCTCTTTCATATGCTAGAAGGTTGCAAAGTGAAGCAACTTAGGAGAGGACGTTGGGATACACCCTGCACTCTGGATCTCCAGAAGCAACACGGAGATGTATTTTCACGGGACCTACTTTGTTTCATTGAATCTAAGATGCTTTGACCCAAATGCCTTCTCGAGTTACCAGGCGGTGTCAACAGAGGCTTTCGCAGAACTAGCCCACTGTCTCCATCTGCTGACAGTGAAACAGGATGTCGTCCCCCAGCCTTGGCGGAAGTGCAGCCATTTCTTCTGACAGCGGGGCTCCCGGGGTCTCGGATGGCCAGAGCTGTCTACATGCTTCCTTTCCTCATCCTTGCTTCCTTTACGTAGGAAGAATGAATGTATGTGAGTTTATATGATACTACAGTATCATATATGATACTGTATCATAAGTTTATATGATACTACAGTACTTCTCTGTATCAAGCTTTGAAGTCGCTTTCCAGCTATACAGCTTTACAGCCCCTTGACTGTATTATTTATTTTTATTGTAGACATAGATCATCGATGGTTTGAAACTTATCTTGATTCAAAATTTTAGGGTATTCATCTTGTCATTCTTTCTTAACTCTATACAGAACAGCTGAAAGGGACCTCTCTTCATTGCACAGTTTCCCTTCTCCTTTTCATACTCTTTTGTGGCAGAGGCTCTTTGGCTCCTGGGAGTTCTGACCCCAGGGCGTCTTTCATTCAGGTGATGACTGATTGCAGGCGACAATCTCTTAGGTGTAGACCAAAGGCTGGATCTTCATGCCTAAATGTAAATACCAAATTCATCCCTGATCTGATACCAATTTAAGCATCACTGGAATCATAGTTCTTAGTTATGATTTCCAGGACATACAGCCAAAATTGTTTGAAAAAGAGAGAACCAAATAGAACAGTAACCATAAAAAACTCTTAAAATGTTATTAATGAGCTACAATTTTGAAAAGTATCAGGCTGAAAGCTATATTGCCTTCAGTTAATAGGTTATTCCTCATTTATTCTGGTTGAGTTTGGAGCATATAAGAAGTTGGAAATTCTCTCAGTTCAACTTATGAAAATACCACAGTATCAGTACCAGACACTAGAAGAGAGAGGAAGCCTCAGGAATACAGAATTCTCATCATAAATAAACTATTTGAGATATTTAGAAAAGATATAAAGCAACCCAATACATTTTACTATTATATCCTGATACCAAAGCCAGACAATACAATAGGAGGGGGGGATAAAAACCACACGATCCCATTCATGAATAATGAAGTAAAATCCTAAACAAAATGTTAACACGTTAAATCTGGCAGTTTATTAAAAGAAAAATTCATCAAACCTGAAAAGAATTTATCCCAACATTGCTAGGATGGTTCAGCATAAAGATATATATCAACTTAATTTATTATATTAATGAATTCCATGTAAGATATGATTATTTTAATAAATTAAATTCCTATTAATAATATAAAAGAAAAAAATCCCCTGATAAACTAGGAACAAACATCCTTAATTTGAAACATGGTTTATTTTTAGTAAAAGAATGAGAAAACCCCATAGCTAATGGCATACTGGACGGTGAAACAATAGAAGCGGTCCAATTCGAGTCAGGAGAAAGATAAAAATGACCTCCCTCGCCACTACATTTGAAACGGTACTCCATGTCCCCTCTAATTCAATCACAGAAGGGAAGCAATAAGAGGTATGAACATTACATAAGAAAGGAAAATTGTGATTATTTGCAGATGACACTATCACTTAAATAGAAAAACCTAAGAAAATCAATTGACAAACTCTTAGCACTAATGAGAGAATTCAGCAAGGTGAACACGTAGAAGATCAACATACAAAAACCAATATCTTTCCTATAGACTAGCAATAACCAATTAGAAAAATGTAATGGGAAATAAAATACTGTTCCCAATAGCAACAAAAACTATTAAGAACCTAGGAATAAACCCAAAAAGAGAATTTATCTCAGGCCCTCAAGGATAGTTCAAAATTAGGAAATCCATCAGTCTAATTAATCACATTGATTAAAAAATTGAAAACTACCCAACTATATTACAAAGCAGCAGAGAAAACACAAAAACCATTTCTGATAAAAACAAACAACACTAAATACCACAGGAGACAAAAGACATTTCCTAACTATGATAAAGAAGGATATATGTGTGTTTTATTTCATTTTCAGAAACTAAGAGCAAAAATCATATCGATAGCTGAATATTAAAAGCATTGCCATTAAAGTAAAAAAAAAAATCCCAGGGAACATTATTGTGATTTGACAATGGAAGTATAAACATCATTTAGCAGATCCTATTCCAGGACCTCCCAAAATTAGGGATGTCTCCTGTCTATAAACACGAGTACTTTGATTCTATACTATGAAATAGAATAGAAACTGAAATATTACCCAGAGACAGAGACTGCTCAAAATGGTCTTTCTTTTTTCCCTCCCCTTTCAAAGCCATTACCAAACACTATCCAGATACCACCCACACTGCACTTGTCTCTGATTGAAGGAAAGAATTTTTAGTTGTCCAAGCAGTACTAAAACCCAGAGCTGCTTTGGGGTCTGGTCACAGAGGGGTACCTGAAACACGGCCAAGCCTCTGCAGACTCGAACAGCTGCCAAACCAGTAGGGACACAGTTCCCACCCCTCCCTTTCTCATGCTCAGAAACTGTACACACATTTGAAATTCTGTCACTCCTACCTTGTTCTGGATGCTGTGGGCTGAGTTTACACCTATTTCTTAAAGAGAAAACAAACCAACTGGCAAGACAAGTTCAAAGCAAAGAAGAATAGTAGGAGGGCTTCTAGGCAGGGGGCTAACGGAAGTTACATACTGGCCTCCAATCTCTAGGAAAGAGCGCATACACATTACTCTGGATAAAATGGCCACAATAAATTGGAGATGAGATGGAGGTTGTTTAGATCTTTCCATATCCCTTATGAAAACAGACAGTGTCCTGCGTCGAGTTCCTTGGGTAACTATCTAGCCATCACCAGGTATTCACCTGTGGAAAGAAGAAGAGCCCTCATGGTGGAGAGCTTCACTACTAAGACTGAGAACAATGGCCAGTCCCGGGAGTGGGCTGTACATGTTCCAGTCTCTGGGAGAACCGCAAGGGGGCTGCTGGAAGGTTTGAGGGAAATGAGGCAGCCTGGGTCCCGAAGGCTCCAGAAAACATCCTGGGAAGAGACTGAACCTCTCACTGGCTGAGGAGGAACTAATGTGATCAGAGTACAGAGCGATCAGGGCAGATATTCCGGCAGTAAAGAAGAAAGGTTTTCGCTATTTGTTGGAGACGTAACAAAGGGGAGTAGATATCTAATACTACCAGCGAGGATGCTAAGCTGATCAAATGTACCTCTTGATATTTCCAGTTAAAGACAGAAAAGGGATCTGTAGAGCCATAGGGCAGGGGAGGCTCTCCTGGCCCGACCCTCCTCTGGTACAGAACATTCTCTGGGAGACACCTGGAATCTAAGAGCAGTCAAACATGAGCAACAGAAAAGGACTGTGGTTAAACTCCATCGAAATTATAAAACAAAATTTCTTGAAAAAGAAGATAAAAATAGGACTTCCGGGAAGATGGTGGAGCGGAGAAAAGCAGAGTAAGAGCCTCTCTGAGATTTGTTGTCCAGACACTGGAATATAGCAATTTCAGGAAGAGAAGGAGAAAAGTGTGTTCTCAGGACCCAGCAGGGATCTGAATTAAGAGTTGAAACCCATGGGAAAAGCAAAAGAAGAGACCAGCCCAGAAGAAGAAGGTGACAGATGGACGGCGCTCTCTGCCAGAGCTCTGGCTCGCAGCCCCGGCTCACAGTGCCACCTTGCAGCCACAGCTTGTGGCCCCTGGGTCACAGCCCCAGGTCACAGTCCAGGCTCACGGCCTCAGGTCATGGCCTGGCTCTCGGTAGCAGCTTGCAGCCCGGGTCACAGTCACAACCCCTGTTCACAGCCTCTGTGCGCGGCCCCAACTTGTTGTCCCAGCTCTCGGTGCGAGTGACGCAGTTTGAGCCTGCAGATGCACGGTGACTACTGGAGACCCCAGAGACCTCCGCAGAAAGACACACAAATGGAGCAGAGCGGTGGACACTGAAGACTGCAATGGCTAGTGAGTTACCTGAGTCATCTGATCTCAGACGGCCCCCAGGAGAGGGTGATGATCAGCCAATCACCATCTTGGAAAGGGGCAGCGATCAGAACTCGGAAAAGCTGCTAGCAGCTTTTGGTCCTGGGACAAGGTGGGGCTAGATGGATCAGAGTTCAAACTCAAATTGGAAGGAGGGAAAGGAGCCAAGTTCAAACTGGCAAGGAACTGAGTCCAAGCTGGTGGGAGACACACAGTGTGTCTCCAGCAGAACAAATTGGATTTCAACCCCACAGCCAGTGATTAGGCTGAACTTCAGTGGAACTGGTGAAGCCTTGCTATTGAACCAAGCTGGGAACACTCGCTACCCTGCCAAAATCTACTGTTGGGATTAATCAACAAGGGCCTGGGTCTGTCTACTCTGTCTACCAATGACAGCAGAGCCCTGTAAGCAGACATTTTTAATTTATTTTTTAAATATTTTTTCCCTCTCTGCTCTTCTTTTTCTTGTTTTTTTCCCTCTTTCTTGTTTTTATAGGAAAGTGACTTTCTAGTTTTTTGCTGTTATTCTTTGTTCTGTCCTTGTTTTTACTTCTTCCTTCTCACCTTCCCTTCTGTTTTCTTTACCAGTTCCCCAAAGGTTGCATAATTTCCCCCTGGCTTCCAACCTTGCTTCTCAGCTCTTTCTCTTCTTCCATTTCTCTATCCTTTCCTCCTAATCTCTTTTGAATTTTCTCCACTGAGAGTAAAATCACCATATTGAGGGCATATTTACTGCAAACAAGTTTCTGGTTTATTTTGGATATTGTTATATAACCACAAATCTAGTTCATAAGGTATAAGGTGGCAGATCAATAGTTACTACAGTTTGTTATTTTCTAGACTGTGTCTGATGCGATTGTTGTTGCTGATTGTACTACTTTAGCCAAGATGACAGAATTGTTTCACTCAGTTCTTCCGTGCATGCCAAGATTAAGATTGGCAGAGGGTCGCAAATAACACTATAGGCCACAGTCAAAGAACTAAGAGCTGGCCAAATAGACAGCAACTTCTCAGTCCCAATAAATTGAAGAGGTGAGATTTTGCAACAGACTCATAACACAAAAACCAGCTACACCTGTAAGACATCTCTGAGGAAGTAGTCACTGCCAAAAGTTTCCCAAAACTAACAACAACAAAAAAAGCTACCTGCCAGAGGCAATTCATAAACATCAACCCAGGAACTAAACTAAAGAAGAAAAAATAGAAAATGAGAAGACACAAAAATAAGATGCAACCCCATACCTTCAGCTCACCAAAAGCAAACCCGGGGGCAATGAAGTGGAACAATCTGAAAGCTTCCAACCCAGACTCTTGGAAGCAGTAATAGCAGAAGTAACAAAGCAGATGAATGAGGCTCTAGAAAACATCAAAACAGAAATCATTTCCAGAATGAAAGACATCATTGGTGACTCTAGAGCAGGTGCAGATAAAAAAGTAGAAGCGCTTAGAAAAATCATGGAAACTGTTTTGGTTACTTTTCTCTCGTTGCTAGGACAAAATACCCGACACCCGAAGTTAGGGGAAGAAAGGTTTATTTAGCTCACAGTTTGTGGAGGTTTCAGTCCGCAGTCAGCTGGGTCCAAGGCAGGGTGGCCTGGCAAACAGGCAGAAAGCAGCAAAGTAAGCAAAGGATGCAAGCAAGCAAACAGCTAACCAGCTTCTTCCTGTATTTTATATTTTATCCAGGCTGCCTGGCTTTAGGGTGGGCAGCACTCCCGCCCTTAATCCTAATACCCTTAATCCTAGCATCACATCCTTGATCCCAGCAGAACATGCCAAACCAATCAGTGGACTAATTTAGTAATCACACACTCTAGCTCCAGCTATCTCTTACCACATGAGGCTTTGGGGGGACATCTAGACACAAACCATAACAACACACATACACTGAAAAAATCCCTAGCACCATAAAAAAATGTATACATATATCGCTTACAAATACTCCCTAGGATGAAAATTTAAAAAAACACCCAAAAGAGTGTGTATAGTATTATGCTTTCATGTAGGAATAGAAAAAACATACATATTCGACTCCGTTTTTATAATTTAAAAATGCTTATAACAAAAACTAATAGAAATGATTACCTATCCAAAAAGGATAGAGCTGGAAGCTGTAACTGAATGTACCTGTTTCATAGTTGTGATAAACTATAAAATGTATACATGATTATGAGGAAATGAAATATTAAAGAAAAAAGCAACCCCTCTAAACTGAATAAAAACAAACTTATTTGTCTATCAAGTTGTGTCATAACCATGCAGAGACAAATGTTTCAAGTGACTTTGAAACACAGTATATAGTAACTGTGTATGATGTATAGTGATACACATCACTAGAACAAAATTAAAAATCCTGAACAGTATTCAGTAGACTTACTGTTAGTAATATTAGTACTGATATTATAAAACTATTATATTTACATTGTAGGATTAATCAAATGTCATTGAGAATCAAGATTTTTAGCATAAGCAAAAAAAATCATATATGTGTAAAATCAAAGAAGTTAGAAACTATGTAACCTTTAATTTGAATTGAAAACATTCGTATGAACTTTTAATTGTTGCATCTCTCTCTAAAAAAGAAAGATGCTCCTCAGTTTGGGATGGGGCTGTGTTCTGATAAATCCACTGTACGTTAAAAAGGTCCAAGTCAAAAGCCATCTAA